>CM076573.1:877707875-877862875 GCA_034641835.2 Pinus albicaulis
CATGTTGATGCCTCGAAAATCGCTGCAACAACATTGGGGGATAACCACCCGGTCCGGACCTTAATACAGCTCCTTTTCCGTTTGAGATGGTGGCTCCGACTGGGTATAATGGGACAAGTTTCCCGATAAAGAATAGAAATGGGTGAATGAATGATAATAAGTAATAATGAATGGAGTACTTAATCTATAAACAACAAATATAAATGACTATTATATCCCGGGAAGTTTCTATTCTTAAGTGCAACGTTTGATGATCTATGTTTGTCAATAGGCATATAGATGACACTATTTAATAAACAAAGATATTTATTTAAATAATAATTACTTCATTCAATTAGTTGAATGAAGTAATTGATAAAACATTGTTACACTTATCTCAATTTATATCATTGACATATATATGATTGAAAGAAAAGCATACCATAAACATCCAATAGTGGAAGGAATACAAAAATACTGTTAAAACACATACATATATTCAATAATAGCAAAAGTAATCAAACAACAATTTATATAAAAAGAATGGATTCAGACATAGATAATAGTACCATATGAGCTGCAAGTCATTCCCCAATATCAATCGCTATTTGAGATTTTTCTTTCAACGCAAAAATACTTTCATACAAAGACAGTAGTGCACATTTGCATAAAAGTCTCCTTGTCAAAATTAGAATAATTGGTCCAGTTTTATAAAAGAATACGCCTGAAATACAGTAGTGCAACTTCAGGTTTATAAGTCATATACAAAACTTACGACCCCTTCTAAATGCATGAAAGGGTCTATAAATACTAATTTTATCTAAATATCTATGAAACTGAAAAATCCTACTTAATTGGTATCATACAATCTTGAATATATCCTTCATGGCAATCTGGCAGTCGGCGGCATGAATCATCACTTAGGCTGTTCGTCTCTAGTTTTGAGCTGGCAGATTGCAAGCATCGGCTCCACTTCTGGTGGTCGGTTAAGGCGAGAATTGAGTTGGGCATCATAGGTGGCATCCTGCATTTCAGGAATGATGCATCCGATTGCATCTGAGAGGCATTTGAGAGCGGCTCTCTGGCTGTAAGGTTTGACTAAGAACATCCAATAGGTGTCCCATGTCAAACTGTTAATTCCTGCGATTAATCTGCCAGTTTTCTCCAGCTCTGGGTAACATGACTGTTCCAATGTTTTAGCTGATGTCAATTTACCTGGGGTACATTGAGAAATCATGTTAGATAAGTAGAGAGTGTCATTAATCAATTCAACCAAATTACTTGTGGTTAATTTGCATCTGGAAACTGCCCTCTCTGCTTTCATTAACTAGGATTGCCATTCCATAAATAATATCTCTTTATGCGATTCTAGGATCTTTGGCAATTTAGCTGACTGTCCTTCCTCAGTACCTTGCCACTCAATATAATTGGTTAATGTTTCATCGGCCTGCTCGAAGTCTGCTCTAGCATCAGCTGATTTATCACTTAGAGATGTTGTTAAGTCACATAAAGGTTCTGCCTGGGCGATTTGTTGACATAACAACTTTATCTGTGTTAATAATGCTTTGTTTATTTGCACTGCCTCTGCCCTGAATTCATCTACCTGTGGAAGATTCTTTGTTTTCTCAAGTTGGGCTGATAGTTGAGCAATCTGCTCATCTTTTATCTTCAGCATTTGTTCATTGGCCACCTTGATTTGTGCCAATGCCTCTGACAACTCTTTCTGCTTCTGGACTGCACTCTGATCAATCCTCTGCTTCTCTTCCTGCAATTGTTGAGTTAATTGATTATTGGTTTGCTGTTGTGTTATCAATTGCAGTTCTGCCTGCTCTGCCTTCTGCCGTGCTTCTGATAGTTGCGCTTGTAATGAGAAAATATCCTGGTCTTTTGTTTTTAATAAAAGACTCACCTCTGATGCCTTATTTATTGTTGCTGCCGAATAGGCTCCATCAAATTCTAATAGTTTTGTTAGGTCGTCAGAGGGGTCAAATTCCTCCTTCCAAATTATATTGCCCGTCACTGTTTCTTCTGGAAATAGGGAAGGCTGATCAGTTCTTCTCCTCTTCCTTTGTCGTTTTACCACAACTTTGTGTTTCGGGCTAAAGAAGACATCCAAGGGAGGAATTTCTTCTATCTGCAAAATAATTTGATCGGAGGGATACTTTGGGATTATCTCTACTCCTTTAGAACTGGGTAGGCCGCTGGTTTCACCAGGAACTTGTTTTGAAATGGTCTCCTGTGTGTCTGCTACTCTTGATGTTTGGGCTTCCTTTGAACCCTCAGGATTGTTGATAATTGAATCGAATTGCTGCCATTCCTGGAGCAATTCGGGATCAATTTGAGTATCTTGATTTACCTTTATGGTGCTCTGTTCCTGCTCTTTTGTCTGGGTTTCCCCTTGCACTTTCTCCTGTTCAGGCTCGCTTGATCCTATTGCTGGGCTTGTTTCTAACAGATCTAGGGGCAGAGTTTGCAACCTCTGTTCTCTAAGTCTGTTGAATTCAACTAACCCTTCATCTTGATATTTCGTTCTGGCCCACGATCTAACTTGGGACATTGACTCGGCTGTGGAGAACAGATCATCAAACATATCTTCTTTATGATCAAACTTTGCCAATTTGGCCTGTTCAAGGGCATTATATGCAACTTTGTCGGGATCAAATTTCCTATTAGGGAGAGTTGCTAGAGTTAATGATTTCATCTTTGTAGCTTCTTTCTCTGCATGTTTGAGATCATTCAAGGTGTAAACACCACATCTAAGAGGAAAAGAGGGCCAGACCTGCTTTTTATTTCTCTTTAGAGTTTGTGTAACGCCCTCGAAAATAATCTGATAGGCTATCTCCCTTGCCAGTAGTTTATCAGGTATGTACAAAGGAAGAACATGGGGTTTGGCTTGGCTGCCAAAAATTCTTATATAAGTAAATTTTTCCTCTGCAAACCATCTCCCTAAGCCAGTTAAATCAATCCCTGCTTGGTAGGAAATCTTAGGAGCAGGTTTATCAAAAATAGAGTAATGAATGGGTAACATGAAGCCATTGCAGATTTGGTATAAATGGTGCCTATGGGAGGATTTCCACATTTTCTGATGGTATATGTGAATAGGCATGGGATCTTGTGGAGTCCACCTCCAGCCAAGCACAGGAAATTCAGAATTAAAACACAGGGTGTCCAGGATATAAGCGCTGTAGTAGAATGGGGGAATAAGCCTTTCAGTAATGCGGGCCTGGCCTCTGAAATCAATAACTGCGGTGACTAACTTATCGGACAGTATAGTTGCCCAATCCATAATTTCACTATTACACGCTGCCTCTATCAAAGGAACCATTTCTATAGTGAAATTAGAGGAGTCATGCAAACCCCATAATCTACACATCATGATCCCAGCATAACAATAAGGAGAACATAGAGAATCAACAGAATACATACCGGAAGATTTATGCTTGTGTTTTGTCGGATTCTGCCTCCAATTCCGAATGGGTTCGGATTCAGTTTCATTTTCATTTCGGAATTTCTCCAGAAATGCCTTGTTGTACTTCTTCTCTGGCTCAGGCAAATGATACATTTGCCTCAAATCATTAGCTTGGAATGAACCGAAGATTCTCCCATCTCTGGTGCAGAAGGTTCTGTCTGTAATTGGGAGTTCTTCAATTGCCCACCTTACTACATCCGTATATGGGAGAGTTTGTTCCCGAGCTGCTATCCGATGAAGGAAAGAGTTGGCTAAGTCCTTTAAAGTACCTTCAGATTTTTGAGTCGTATCTACTGTGGCTTCTACTGTTGTCACTTCGGGTTCTTCAGCTTCTATCAAATTATAGGTACTTTGCCAAGAAGTTTTGCCGAGACCTGAACATGTAGTATCAGATATCAACCCTTTCTTTTTATTTCCTGGATCAGTGATGGCTTGTCCCATGGCTGGCGAGGCGGAAGCGTTTGCAGTTTTCTTGGACTTCTTCCCCATTTTGCTTGTATCTATTAGCTTGGAAGAATTCTGCACAGGAGTAAAAATAAGCGTAACACAGAGAATTGGCAGTGAAAACCAAATATGGGCGAAATATATTGATTAATGCATGATGAAGAATTAACTTAAGGTGGCCGTGGATCCAATCCGTGAAAAGATTTTAGACTTACCATTTCATTAAATGGCCGTAAAAACCTGTCAATCTTTTAAATGTCCATCACGTCGTTTATTGGTGGAATGATTTGTTTAAGCGTGCCTTGGTCGTTTTGGCGGTTGAGCGCAGGTGAATCTCTATTAGAAAGATAAGGCTTTTAATACGAATTAATCGTAATATCCCCGTTTTAACAACTTTTTTGAAGTTCGTGTTTTTGGCTTTATCGCATCGCATCAGGGCGAAAAGGCGCTTTTGTTATATTGGCATCTCTTGGAATCCTCGTTCACCGATAGCGATATCGCATCGCATCGGGAGTGTTGACTGGGGCTCTTGTTAAAGCATGCATGGTTGTATTGCCGATCGCTGATTGCGTGTTATCGCATCGGAGCAAACCAATGGTTCCTTAAGTTATGTCTCCTCTGTCATTGCGATATGCGATCTTGCGATCGCTTTATCGCAATGATAAAAGATTTAATTATTTATATCCCAAGGCCATTATTGGTTTGTCAAAAAGGTTTTTTATAATGTTCTTTATTTCATGTTCGGATCTTTTTTTGAATAATACAAAATTGATACCAATTTAAAAATAAAAGGGACCCATTTCATATTATAGTGTTGTGAATAAAAATTATATGAAATGGGGGGTTGTTGTAGAGGACAACAATTGGCGATTCGCTGGAAGAAACAATTATTTCTGAAAAGTATGGAAATACTTAAACTTTTTCAAAATAGAGTTTCAATCAAAAAGGAAAATTCTAATATAACTAAGTATATATGCATTCCAAATAAAATGAAACTATTTCTTGCTAATTTCCTCTCTTTGTTTAAAATTAGATACATTCTAAGTTTTAAATAGGCCTCTATTGGTTTATAATGATAAAACAGAAAACCTTTCCAAAGCAGCTTTTATAGTTAACTCGTCTGTCATAGGTAGAGCCTCTGCTGCCAGCAAACGTTCATAGTTCCGACGGGGATACCTTTTAGCCATGTTATTGTCCATTATCCCATCCATTTGAGAGTATGATTAACAGAATGAATTCAAAATATGCTTTCATATTTTGTATTTCCTTTTACTTTTTCTGTTATTTCTAAGATAAAAATCCATTGTCCTGGTTTGGTGGCCAGCTGTTTGACAATGCCATTCACTAGTAGTAATCTAACCGAACAAGCTGGCTCGTGATGAGACCCCTTGTCTTATAATTTAAGCCATTACCCTGTTTTGGTATGCAGTATTGGTAATGTCGGTTAAACTATTTCCCTATGATCATGGTAAGCAGGCTTGTAATAAGACCTCTTATCTTTTATATCAAAATTTTTTTAGAATTACACTCTGAGTAATCATAAACTTTTGGTGAATGGGATGGACAATTTTCTCCTTAAGAGTAAATGGATGACAGGGTAAGAGTTGAAGATGCTGAATTTGGATTAGTTTCTATTTTGATATTGATAACCTTTTTTGTTGACCAATTTAAAAACATAAAATGATTTTTTAATACTTCTAAACTTTGAGAAGAGTTCGCAAAAATTGAAGGGTGGCTTCAGAATGCAATTATACCAAGTTTCCTAGAAATTGTTCCTCTTGTTTAAGACTTCTATTTATTTAAAAGTAAATATCAACAATCCTTTCTTTTGAGAAACTTCTAAATACAGCAAAGGTCAATGGAAGATACCTTACAACTTTATTTCCTAATGATCCTAAAAAATAAATCCTACTTAGAACTAAAGGAGAAGGGATTACCTTCTCAATTGAAGAATTTCTTTAAGATGAGGCCATTAACAGGAAGAGCATCCCTCTTTCCTGTTAGATCTTGTAAAATGAATGTCGAATGGCCTATCTTCTCGCTGATCTGAAATGGTCCAAGCCACATCTTTTGGAACTTGGTGTGTTTACCTTTATCCTCATGGGCTTTATCCCATTTCAGAACTAGATCACCAACCTGCAACTGTTTAGAACTAGATGAAGCTGAATCAAATGATTTTTTGATTATCTGCTGATGTTTTGCATGAGTAATTTTGGCCTTTTTTCTTTCTTCTTCTAATTTTAAAATTTGATCATGTATAAGTTGGATAGAAGAAGAGGGGCTTTCTTCAATAAACTGCACTAGGGCTAGAGAAGGAAGTGCTAGATTGGTTGGTAGTATTGCTTCTTTCCCATATACAAGATTGAATGGAGAAGTACCTATGGAGGCCTTCTGTGTTATTCTATCTGCCCATAGTGCGAATATTAAAGATTTATGCCAATTTTTATGATTCTGTTCAATAGTTCGCTTAATGATTTTGAGGAGATTTTTATTGGTAGATTCTGCTAGACCATTACCCTGGGGATAATAATTTGCAGAATATTTTAGTTTAAAACCTCTTTTAATAGCAAATTCAAACATGGCATTACCAGAGAAATAAGATGCATTATCAAAAACAAGAGCATTTGGGACACCAAACCTGGTAATGATGAATTGATCTATAAATTCTATAATTCCTTCAGAGTTTGTTGTTTTTAACGGAATTGCTTCAACCCACTTGGTAAATTAATCAGTAGCAGTAAGGATATACTTATGTTGTTTGGAAGACTGTGGAGAAATTTCCCCAACGATATCCAATCCCCATTGTTCAAAAGGTTGCTCAATGTTGACTGGTTGCAAAGGGAAAGCGGATTTTCTTTGTCTTCCACTGGAGGTTTGACAACTTTGACATTTCCTTACATGTTCGTGAGTATCTCTGAATAAAGTGGGCCAATAATACCCAGCATGAATGATTTTGTGAGCTGTTGTGTCAGCTCCAAAATGTCCTCCGGCTGGTCCATCATGTAGCTCCTGCAAAACCTTTTGTGCTTCAGGTTTTTCTAGGCATCTTAATAAAACTGAATCATAGTTTTGTCTAAAAAGTACATCATCAATGATTATGAAGTTTTTTGCTTTTAATCTAATGGCTCATTTGTTTTTATAAGAAAGATTAGGAGGTGCATATCCATTTTTCAAATAAAAGATTAAATCTGCATATTGAGATTCAGAATTGGTAATACTTATCTGATTGATTTCTTCCATATGTTCTGTATCACCTGATTCCGGAATGTTGGATGCTCCTACTAACAACCTGCAAAAACCTTGACCTCTTACTATCTTTGCTGGCTTGATTTCCAAGTCATACTCTTGAAGTGCTGTAACCCAATTGGCCCTTTTCTCACCTAATTCCCTTTGGATCAGTAATTGTCTTACTGCAGAAAAAGGAACTATAACCTTTGTATGAGCTTTTAAAAGGAAGGGCCTATAGTGTTTAATGGCTTTATACACAGCAAAGGCTTGTTTTTCAACTTCGGAGTAATTTAGTTCTGCACCCTGGAAATTTGAACTAAAAAATGAAATCTGTGCTTCAAGGTCATGATCATTAATCTGAGTGAGTACTGCTGCATAAGATGAATTGGATGCGATAGTATACAATGTGAAATGATTAGAAAAATTGGGAGTGTTTAAAGCGGGGGCATTGATTATTGATTGTTTGATTAAATCAAATGCTTCTTTTTCCATAGATCCCCATTTAAACACTGAATTTTTCTTAATCATGCTTTGTAATGGTAAAATGATCTGAGAAAAATCAGGAACAAATCTTTTGACAAAGTTGATCTGACCTAAAAAAGACTGCATGGATTTTTTGTTATGAGGAAATGGGATTTCAGAAATTTCTTTAATCCTGTCAGGATCAATATAAATACCCTCTTTGGAAACAATAAAACCCAGGAGCTTTCCTTGATCAAGAGCGAAGAAGGATTTTTTAGGATTGAGTGAGATACCATACCTTTTGCAGCGTTGAAAATTTTGATTTAAGTCACACAAATGATTGGATCTCTTTCTAGAAAATACAGTAATATCGTCTAGGTAGACAACTACTGTTTTATTAATCAATCCTTTGAAAGCGATATCCATCGCTCTTTGGAATGTGGCTCCTGTATTAATAAGTCCGAAAGGCATTTTCTGATAAGCATAAGTTCCCCATTTTGTTCTGAATGTAGTTTTAAGTCTGTCATCAGGATGAACCAAAACTTGGTTATATCCTGAAAAACCATCTAAAAAGGACATTAATTCAGAGCCTGCTACTGATTGGAGTATTTGCTCCATAGTAGGTAATGGGAAGTTATCTTTGAGGCTTGCTTTATTCAGATTTCTGAAATCTATACAAATCCTAATGTCGCCATTTTTCTTTCTGACAGGCACCATATTAGAGACCCAGTTTGAGTGTCGAACGGGAAAAATAATCTTAGCTTTCAAGAGTTTATTGAGTTCTGATTTTATTTGACTCTCTAAGTTCGGATGTATTTTCCTTAACTTCTGCTGAACTGGTTTCTGATCGGGAAGCATTGGAATGGTATGCTGGATAATAGTTGTATCATATGTCTTTAAATCGTCATATTTCCAAGCAAAAACATGTTTATGTTTCTTTAAGAGTTTAATAAATGCTTCCTTTTCTTCTACAGAAAGTCCTAATCCTAGATTAACGTTTTGAGGATTTTGATCAGTGCCAAGGTTTATCAATTCAAACCTTAAAGTAGAGCTTTGGAGCTTTGCATTAATCTCTGGTTTAAATCTGTCTTTAATATCATAAATATCCTCAAGCTTTACCAAAGGCTTTGGAATTGAATTTTCTTCGGATTTACCTCTCATTTGAAGGTCATGTTTGCTTTCCTCAATGATCTGATCATCATAGGACTTTTCTGAAGTCAAAAATTGTAAAATGTCTTCATCGTGATTAAACACTCTCCAATTAGTGACATTGTCAGGAATTGATGGCCTAAAAAGTGATTCTATTGAAAATCTATCTGGGCTATAATCTTCGGAGGGTATGAGTTTGGAAGCAACATTGGCTAGCAAGTCTGCTGCTGAATTTTGAGACCTAGGGATAGAAGAAATATTGAATGCAGAAAAGTGCGTGGTAAGTTCTTGTACCAGCGACTGATAATGTTTGAGATGATTTGAAAGACAATGAATTGTATTTCTCACCTGCTTGACAATAATTTCAGAATCGCCGAATACTTTCAAATATTGCACTTTAAGGCCAATTGCTTTATAGAGACCTTGGACTAAGGCTTCATACTCGGCTGTGTTGTTTGTGCATTCAAATTCTAACCTACAGGACAGCATTGTTTTTTCTCCTTGCGGACTAACCAATATACACCCTGCTCCTAAACCTTCGTTAGATTTGGAGCCATCAAAATATAAAGACCAAAATAAAGAAGTATTAACAATCTTATTTACAGTTTCCCCAGTATCATTAAAACATCTTGACCTATCAGTTTGTGAATAGTTTTCAATCTGTGATGTTAAATTGTTTACTGAGAAAGGAGATGGTTGGGCAGTGAGATTTCCAAAAAATGAATCTGATGAATAATTTCCCAAAATGTTGTTATTAAATGCAATTGGTTGATTTTCCTGTTCAAAATCTGTTACAGTGTGAGTCATGTGTTTCTCTCGATTGATTTTTATTTGATTTGACTTTCCCCTATAGGGTAACCACATGTGAGACCAATCGGTAGAAATATACCCATGAAGCTTTTCAGACCAATCCCTACTCAAGATCAACCCATAAAATTCAAGTATATCAGCTATTAAGATATCAATTCGTTGAACTACCCGTGGATCAACTGATAATCTGATAGTTACAGAGTTAATCTCTCCTAACACCTGGAACTTGGTTCTGTCTAACTGTACAATGTGTATGGAAGACTTTTGGGGTTCTATGTTCAGTTTGGAACAAACTGAAGCTGGCATTATATTGGATGATGCCCCTGAGTCAATCAAACAATTGTGTAAGTTTTTGTTGTAGATCTCAAAGGTCAAAAGGAAGGGTGGAGTATGAGAATTCGATCTATCTCCAATCAGGACTGAATCAGTAGCTTCTATCATACCAGAAGGTGGTTGACCCGAATCATTTGCGGCTTTAGCACTGGGAAGAGGTGAAGAGGGAACAACATTCAATTCTTTGAGAAGCAATTTCTGCTGATGTTTTAATTTGCTAAGTTCAAACATAGTAATGTTTGCCTTAGTTTTCTTCATATCATCAACAATATTGTAATCCATTGAATCGGATACTACTAATGTTTTAGATGTTGAAGGAATACTTGAAGTTGAAGGCTGGTTTTGGGGAACTGCTGCAGGTGATTTCTTTGTAGGTAGCTTTTCCTTTGTTGTAGCAGCACCTGCACTCCGTTTCATTGAAGTTGCCTGAACAGGTTCAGAGGTACTTTTACTCCTAGTAGTGACAGGAAAAGCTTCTTCCTCATTATCTATATCGGAGTTGAGCAGTATGAAATCCCACATGCCATGACATTCAACAACTTCCTCTTCATTATCAGTTAGTGAGATTGTTTCCTCTTCCTCTTCTTCTTGATCTAAATCTGCATAAGATATGACATTCGGTGGTTTTGATTCGGTTTTCTTGTAATTCTTAAAGGGCCTTTTGGTTGAAGTTTCAGTTACTTGTTTCTTGATTTCAACCATTTCATTTGACATGGTCTTGAGGACCTTTTGGAGGCCCTCCATATCATATGGATCTTTTGAGGTTTTCTTCTTTGATTCATCTTTGAATGAAACTTTTTTGGTTTTTCTTTCCTCAAGAGCCGCTTTCTTTTCTAGAGCATTGATACGTTTCTCCACATCAAGTGCTTCTTTCATGTTTTCAGCGAGTGTTGGTTTTCCGGCCCTGTCTACAAAAATAGCTATATTGGCAGGTAGGGTAGTAATATACCACTCACTTCTGATTTGTTCACTTGGTTTGGAGGTCGTTGGGATTTTATTCAAAAGTTTATTGAAACGAGCATTAAATTCTTTAATTGGTTCCCTATGCTCTATCCTAAGATTGGAGAGATCATTTATTAGTGTAGCTAAAGATCTATCATCTCCATACTTAGTGAGAAACTGTTCTTGGCAAATGTTCCAACTGGTAATAGAATCAGAAGGCAGGGAAAAATACCAGGATCCTGCTGATCCTTGCAACGTATAAGGAAAAAGCCTAACAACGACATCTTTCTCTGTTACTCCCTTCAAGTTAATTGCTAACATGAAGTTATTGATATGTTCCTCAGCTTGGGTTCCATTTTATGGATTAAACTTGGGTAGCCATTTTTCAGGAGCATCTGGTAATGCATGTAATGGTGCGGGCATGTTGACTGCACCAGGTCTGGTCCATGGATCTGCCATTGTAATACCAGTGGTGGATGATACTGTTGTTGTGATTCCATATGTCTGGGAAGGAATTGATGTTGAGGAGTGAGCAGGTTGAGATGTTGAAGTTCCAAATTCCTGGTGAACAACAATATGTAATGAGGGAGTGGATGGTTGACTTCGCACTGGGGAGGATGAGATGGAGGATGTGAATGAAAGTGCTTCACTGTCAGAATCTTCAGTGTTTTTCTTTGCCTTTTTCCTTTTAGGTAAAGGGAACTCAGTAGGTTCAATACCGAGCTTCCCACTCTGAAGTCTAGTGAGAGGGTGAGGTAGATCGAATTGTGAAGTCTCACTGCTTTGAGATAGCTCAGATTTCTGAGGTGAAATTGAGAAAGTCTGAAGTTTTTGGATGAGAGACTGAACTTCAGAAGATTCAAGACTTAATTGTTCTGGAGTATGGTGGGTTTGAGAAGTGATAGTGGATACCTCTTCTTCTTGCTTGGATGTTGGAGAACCAGCATGTAATTGGGAAGTACGAGGTGATGTGGAGGGAGAATTACTCTTAGAATGGTTTGCAGATTTGGGTTTGTTTGCCATTCACAGTTGATTGCCCTCCTTCTAGCGCCAAAAATGTTGATGCCTCGAAAATCGCTGCAACAACACTGGGGGATAACCACCCGGTCCGGACCTTAAACAACTCCTTTTCCGTTTGGGATGGTGGCTCTGACTGGATATAATGGGACCAGTTTCCCGATAAAGAATAGAAATGGGTGAATGAATGATAATAAGTGATAATGAATGGAGTACTTAATCTATAAACAACAAATATAAATGACTATTATATCCCGGGATAGTTTCTATTCTTAAGTGTAACGTTTGATGATCTATGTTTGTCAATAAGCATATAGATGACACTATTTAATAAACAAAGATATTTATTTAAATAATAATTACTTCATTCAATTAGTTGAATGAAGTAATTGATAAAACATTGTTACACTTATCTCAATTTATATCATTTACATATATATGATTGAAATAAAAGCATACCATAAACATCCAATAGTGGAAGGAATACAGAAATACTGTTAAAACACATACATATATTCAATAATAGCAAAAGTAATCAAACAACAATTTATATAAAAAGAATGGATTCAGACATAGATAATAGTACCATATGAGCTGCAAGTCATTACCCAATATCAATCGCTATTTGAGATTCTTCTTTCAACGCAAAAATACTTTCATACAAAGACAGTAGTGCACATTTGCATAAAAGTCTCCTTGTCAAAATTAGAATAATTGGTCCAGTTTTATAAAAGAATACGCCTGAAGTACAGTAGTGCAACTTCAGGTTTATAAGTCATATACAAAACTTACGACCCCTTCTAAATGCATGAAAGGGTCTATAAATACTAATTTTATCTAAGTATCTATGAAACTGAAAAATCCTACTTAATTGGTATCATACAATCTTGAATATATCCTTCATGGCAATCTGGCAGTCGGCGGCATGAATCATCACTTAGGCTGTTCGTCTCTAGTTCTGAGCTGGCAGATTGCAAGCATCGGCTCCACTTCTGGTGGTCGGTTAAGGCGAGAATTGAGTTGGGCATCATAGGTGGCATCCTGCATTTCAGGAATGATGCATCCAATTGCATCTGAGAGGCATTTGAGAGCGGCTCTCTGGCTGTAAGGTTTGACTAAGAACATCCAATAGGTGTCCCATGTCAAACTATTAATTCCTGGTATTAATCTGCCAGTTTTCTCCAACTCTAAGTAACATGACTGTTCCAATGTTTTAGCTGATGTCAATTTACCTGGGGTACATTGGGAAATCATGTTAGATAAGTAGAGAGTGTCATTAATCAATTCAACCAAATTACTTGTGGTTAATTTGCATCTGGAAACTGCCCTCTCTGCTTTTATTAACTGAGATTGCCATTCCATAAATAATATCTCTTTATGCGATTCTAGGATCTTTGGCAATTTAGCTGACTGTCCTTCCTCAGTACCTTGCCACTCAATATAATTGGTTAATGTTTCATCGGCCTGCTCGAATTTTGCTCTAGCATCAGCTGATTTATCACTTAGAGATGTTGTTAAGTCACATAAAGGTTCTGCCTGGGCGATTTGTTGACATAACAACTTTATCTGTGTTAATAATGCTTTGTTTATTTGCACTGCCTCTGCCCTGAATTCATCTACCTGTGGAAGATTCTTTGTTTTCTCAAGCTGGGCTGATAGTTGAGCAATCTGCTCATCTTTTATCTTCAGCATTTGTTCATTGGCCACCTTGAGTTGTGCCAATGCCTCTGACAACTCTTTCTGCTTCTGGACTGCACTCTGATCAATCCTCTGCTTCTCTTCCTGCAATTGTTGAGTTAATTGATTATTGGTTTGTTTTTGTGTTATCAATTGCAGTTCTGCCTGCTCTGCCTTCTGTCGTGCTTCTGATAATTGTTCTTGTAATGAGAAAATCTCCTGGTATTTTGTTTTTAATAAAAGACTCGCCTCTGATGCCTTATTTATTGTTGCTGCCGAATAGGCTCCAGCAAATTCTGATAGTTTTGTTAGGTCTTCAGAGGGGTCAAATTCATCCTTCCAAATTATATTTCCCGTCACTGTTTCTTCTGGAAATAGGGAAGGCTGATCAGTTCTTCTCCTCTTCCTTTGTCGTTTTACCACAGCTTTGTGTTTCGGGCTAAAGAAGACATCCAAGGGAGGAATTTCTTCTATCACAATAAAATAATTTGATCAGAGGGATACTTTGGGATTTATCTCTACTCCTTTAGAGCTTGGGTAGGCATTGGTATTTACAACTTGTTGCGAAATGGTCTCTGACCAATAATGCCTTTCTCTTGATGTTTCGGCTTCCTTTGAACCCTCAGGATTGTTGATAATTGAATTGAATTGCTGCCATTCCTGGAGCAATTCGGGATCAATTTGAGTATCTTGATTTACCTTTATGGTGCTCTGTTCCTGCTCTTTTGTCTGGGTTTCCTCTTGCACTTTCTCCTGTTCAGGCTCGCTTGATCCTTCTGCTGGGCTTGTTGCTAACAGATCTAGGGGCAGAGTTTGCAACCTCTGTGCTCTAAGTCTGTCGAATTCAACTAACCCTTCATCTTGATATTTCATTCTGGCCAATGATCTAACTTGGGACATTGACTCGGCTGTGGAGAACAGGTCATCAAACATATCCTCTTTATGATCAAACTTCGCCAATTTGGCCTATTCAAGGGCATTATAGGCAACTTTGTCGGGATCAAAATGCCTATTAGGGAGAGTTGCCAGAGTTAAGGATTTCATCTTTATAGCTTCTTTCTCTGCATGTTTGAGATCATTCAAAGTATAGACACCACATCTAAGAGGAAAAGAGGGCCAGACCTGCTTCTTATTTCTCTTTAGAGTTTGTGTAACGCCCTCGGAAATAATCTGATAGGCTATCTCCCTTGCCAGCAGTTTATCAGGTATGTACAAAGGAAGAACATGAGGTTTGGCTTGGCTGCCGAAAATTCTTATATAAGTAAATTTTTCCTCTGCAAACCATCTCCCTAGGCCAGTTAAATCAATCCCTGCTTGGTAGGAAATCTTGGGAGTAGGTTTATTAAAAATAGAGTAATGAATGGGTAACATGAAGCCATTGCAGATTTGGTATAAATGGTGCCTATGGGAGGTTTTCCACAATTTCTGATGGTATATGTGAATGGGCATGGGGTCTTGTGGAGTCCACCTCCAGCCGAGCACGGGAAATTCAGAATTAAAACACAGGGTGTCCAGGATATAAGCACTGTAGTAGAATGGGGAAATAAGCCTTTCAGAAATGCGGGTCTTGCCTCTGAAATCAAGAACTGCGGTGGCTAATTTTTCGGACAGTATAGTTCCCCAATCCATAATTTCACTATTACACGCTGCCTCCATTAGAGGAACCATTTCTATAGTGAAATTAGAGGAGTCGTGCAAACCCCATAATCTACACATCATGATCCCAGCATAACAATAAGGAGAACATAGAGAATCAACAGAATACATACCGGAAGATTTATGCTTGTGTTTTTCCGGATTCTGCCTCCAATTCCGAATGGGTTCGGATTCAGTTTCGTTCTCATTTCGGAATTTCTCCAGAAATGCCTTGTTGTACTTCTTCTCTGGCTCAGGCAAATGATACATTTGCCTCAAATCATTAGCTTGGAATGAACCGAAGATTCTCCCATCTCTGGTGCAGAAGGTTCTGTCTGTAATTGGGAGTTCCTCAATTGCCCACCTTACTACATCCGTATATGGGAGAATTTGTTCCCGAGCTGCTATCCGATGAAGGAAAGAGTTGGCTAAGTCCTTTAAAGTACCTTCAGATTTTTGAGTCGTATCTACTGTGGCTTCTACTATTGTCACTTCAGGTTCTTCAGCTTCTATCAAATTATAGGTACTTTGCCAAGAAGTTTTGCCGAGACCTGAACATGTAGTATCATATATCAATCCTTTCTTTTTATTTCATGGATCAGTGATGGCTTGTATTATGGCTGGCGAAGCAGAAGCGTTTGCAGTTTTCTTGGACTTCTTCCCCATTTTGCTTGCATCTATTAGCTTGGAAGAATTCTGCACAGGAGTAAAAATAAGCGTAACACAGAGAATTGGCAGTGAAAACCAAATACGGGCGAAATATATTGATTAATGCATGATGAAGAATTAACTTAATGTCGCCGTGGATCCAATCCGTGAAAAGATTTAGACTTACTATTTCATTAAATGGCCGCAAAAACCTGTCAATCATTTAAATGTCCATCACGTCGTTTATTGGTGAAATGATTTGTTTAAGCGTGCCTTGGCCGTTTTGGCGGTTGAACGCAGGTGAAACACTATTTGAAAGATAAGGCCTTTAATACGAATTAATCGTAATATCCCCGTTTTAACAACTTTTTTGAAGTTTGTGCTTTTGGGCTTTATCGCATCGCATCAAGGCGAAAAGGCGCTTTTGTTATATTGGCATCTCTTGGAATCCTCGCTCGCCGATAGCGACATCGCATCGCATCGGGAGTATTGACTGGGGCTCTTGTTAAAGCATGCATGGTTGTATTTCCGATCACCGATTGCATGTTATCGCGTCGGAGCAAACCAAAGGCTCCTTTAGTTATGTTTCCTTTGTCATTGCGATATGCGATCTTGCGATCGCTTTATCGCAATGATAAAAGATTTAATTTTTTTTTATATGCCATGTCCATTATTGGTTTGTCAAAAAGGTTTTTTGTAATGTTTTTATTTCACTTTCGGACCTTTTTGAATAATACAAAATTGATACCAATTAAAAATAAAAGGGACCCATTTCATATTATAGTGTTGTGAATAAAAATTATATGAAATGGGGGGGTTGTTGTAGAGGACAACAGTCCCTAATGTACTCAAGAGATCTGTTTTGAAATTCTCCAATAAGCTTCCTATTTCAGCTCTTGTTATCCCTCCTGCAGCTGACTTTGCTGCTTTTGAACTTACTTCTCTTCTTCCTGTTTTTGCTCTTCCTCTAGAATATTTTTGACATAAGTCAACAATTTCTTCGAATGGTAGGTTTGAAATGTCTCCTTTACCCATCACATTCAAGATGTCAAGTTATTCATCCCTTATACCCTTGAGAAATATTGTTCGAATGGTTTCTTGATTTAGAGAGTGTTGTTTAGATTTCTGTAGATTATATAAAAATCTTTCCAAATATTCTTCTAAACTTTCATCTTCTTGTTGTGTCATTCTGAAAATATCTTCCTTTGAATCTCTAGATCTACAATAAGCTTGATATTTTTTAAGGAAGACTGATCTCATGTCATCCCAAGAAGATATTGTTTGTTCTCCTAAACCCATAAACCATTTCAAAGCTGCTGCTTTTAATGTTGCAGGGAAAAGACGAAGTTTATGAATGTCATCAGTGTATCCATATGTTCTACATAGAATATCAAATTCAAACATAAATGCATCAGGATCTTCCGTGGACATTCCATAAAAATTTGGCAATACAGAAGGTGGAATATTTTTCATTTTTACTTCTTCTCCTAATATTTCACTTGTGTCTATTATTGGAAAGCCAAAGGTAGTCTCTTGATCATTACCATCTTCTTGTCTTTTCCGATCGTTTTCCATTTTTCTATCATTTTCTTGTTTTGCGTCCTCCTCTCTCTTTCTTCTCCATTCCATTTGTTGTCTTTCATATGCAGCTCGTTGTTCAGAAGTGAGAATAACAGATCCATGTCCCTCTTCTGCCATTGGTTGATTTGTTTCAATTTTAAGTGGAGTTTCAGGTTGGTCGAAGATAGGAGGATTTATGGATGGAAATAAAGATTGTTTTCCTTTGATAATTTCTTTTTGTTTTCCAGAAATTGAAGATTGTTTTTGCTTTGCTTCCCAAGCTAACAAAGTTTTCCTCTCAATCAAAGTTAATCTTTGTCCACTTCTTTGTTTTTCTGCCAATTCCTCAATTATTGGATTACCAGTAACTGGGGTGTTTGATGATCCTATCTCTATTTGTGGGGGGTTTTTAATAAATCTACCTTGAGGATCTCTATGTCTAGGCATAAAGAAACATAACTAAAAAGTGTAACTACTGTTTTTTTTGTTTTTGTTTTTTATCTTTCTATTGACTATGCCGATATTTGCCTCCCCGGCAGCGGCACCAAAATGTTGAGCTAATTTATGTACCTAAACTAACACAATTATTTATTATCAATCCGGGTTGTTTATGCTTTGAGGCAAATTCACTATATGTGAAGATCAGATATAATCAAACCTTGAAAGATAATTTATTCAAAAGCAATACATCCTACAACTCTAATTCAACTTGTTCAAAGTAGAGGAAAAATATTGAGATGGTTCTTGACTCAAGAAGTCCATCTTTGCCTCAACTATCACTTAATGAATCAGAGATTAAAATCAAGAACTTAAGATGGATAAATTGTTAATGAAAGAAGCTCTTAACTTAAGAGACACATAAAGTATTTCATCATAATTTATTCATCTCAATACTTAAAATCACAATAAGAAACTACTTGCATGCAAACCAAAGAAACTAGTTTTAATTCATCATCTTAGTAGAAGGGATGCTCAACTGGAACACCTGTTTTTCCAACTTGATAAAGTGATGAATAAACTATAAACTAATGAAATCAATCATTATGCATGAACCATGAAGCAATCTGAAATAAATCTTTGAAAAACCAGTTCTACAATCATCAGATTACAAGGAAATAAAACTAGTTAACAAGAAAGTGTACTTAGCTTGGAATGGGGGCCCTTCCACCCTTGCCTTGCACACTTGATAAGTGATCTCAGAAGCTTAACTTCAGTTACACATCCATAGCATTGAACAGAAAAATAATAACAACACAAGTCTTCAAATTAACTCCTCAATCCAAAGTTGTCACAATATAAAAGTATAATAAGTCAATAATACATAAGCCATCAAAGTTTTGGCTTTAAATAAGAAGTCTCATGAAACAAACTGATCTATTTTCACTCAAACAAACCCATCTACTCTCATCCACCTATCTAAGTCGAATTCATTATTCTTATCCCAAGAAATATGACCAATCCCATAGAATCTCAAAACTACCCTATTTCTATGGGATTTCTGAATGACTAGTCATGATTGACTAGCACCAAATGGGCCTAATAAAGCTTGTTCTGTTCGAACTAAGCATAGCTGGCTTAATCCTAGTTCCCAAGCTGTCCATCCATGCATTCAATTCGTGCCCAAGTGTCCTGCAACCACATCAACCATAAAGCTATTACGGGAATTTCTGAATCTGCCAATTTTGCACTAAAAACCAAACTTTCATAAAAACTTTAGAAATTGAAAAATTAAAATTAAATACCTGAATAGATATCAAATATACATCAAAATGGAATAAATGAAGGGAAAATGGATGGGAAATAGATGGATTAGTAAGTTTCTTTGAGCAAAATAAGACCAAAACTAAGGCCCAACACTACACACATAAACCCCTTCACAAATGGTTAACATGAGACGATCCTTGAACATATTTTTAATATTGATGAGGGAGCTTGCATAGAAATAACAAATTTTCCCATATTCAGATCAAGTTGGTATCAGAGAAAAAGTTTAGCTCATTTTAGCCAAGGTTAGCTATTCTTTCTATATCTATTGGTTGTTGAATTTGTGCAAGGATAATTTAGCAGTTTTCCAAGTTTATCTGTGAAGGCGAAGGTCAAAATTGAGACTTCAGATTATAAAATCACAACAAAGAATATTTGTATGCATGTCATGTGTGATGGAAGCTTCATTAAGTGATGTTTCAAGTCAATATTCCTTACAAAAACTCTTTGATAAATAGATGTTGCCGAAGCTCTACATCATGATTGATAGGGTGCAAGATAAGTATGAAGATACGAACATTAAACTTCAAGAGCAGTTGATTTCCATGAAGGAGGAGAAGCAAGAACTTCTTGAAAATATGCATGAGATGGAGACACAGCTACATATTGCCAAGGAAGACTTATCCAAGCATGTGCTTGAAAAATAGGTATGCAATTCAAGTTTATCTTCAATTTACTCTCAAAATGAATGTGTAGGTTCTTTTGAAAGACACACTAGAGGAATAGGGTCCAAATTATTGATGGATATGGGCTATGAAGGTAAAGGATTGGGAAAACATGCACAAGGCATAGTTGAGACATTTTTTGTTGAGGAAAGGCCTTAGTATTTAGGTTTTTGTTATGGAAAACATGATGGAGAAAAATATTAAGCCAAGAAGGCACATGAAGGTGTTCCAGGAATGGCTTTCTTTTCATATTCATTACCTCAAACTTTTGAATATTGTATTCATGAGGAATGCAAAAGTTTTACACCCACTTTGCAAGAAGGTGATCATAAGCATGCAACTAATGAGAATGGCAAACAAGAGGATGTTGAAATCTCTAAAGTCTTTGAATTAATTTTTGGTATTCTAAATTCACCTCCTCAGGAAGGCGACAAAGGTATATGTTCAATGTATAAATCTACTTTTAATCAAGTTTCTTTTGATTATGATAAACTTGACAAATTATCACATAAGATTTTGAGAAAGTTTGCATGTTCCTTTTGCGGTTTGGATAACCATAATGTTTCAAGATGTCGTAAGAATATAGCCATGCACATGAGGCTTTCAAAGAAAAGGAATCATAAATCCAAAGACAAATCACACCATGCTGAAAAGAAGAGGCAATTTTTTTGCACTCATTTCCATAAGCAAGGTCATATTGTAGACAAGTGTTGGACTTTGTATCCAGCAAGTCATCCAAGACATTTGAAGAAAGTGGAGAAAGAGAATAGAAAGAATGGAAAATAAGATTTCATAATTGATGTGGTTCATAATGATTCACATGATGATGATGTGTAGTTGCAAGAAGCGCCATTGAAAAGGTTTGGTAAGAGATGGCTAGATTTTTTATCCAATTAAGATTTTGAATGTCTTTTTACATTGATGCATTTCTTTGCCAATGGAATGCATGTTGCATGTTATGCCAAGAAGGTGATTGAAAGTGGAGTATGTGACTCACTTTATTGCAAAAATAATTGTTCATTTAAACTTTAAGTGCATGTACATATGAATGGAGTTATTGTACTTATGATTGTACTCGTGAGAGAGTTGAAGAATTGTATACATGCATGAGAGTTTGTGTGTATGAAAGAGTGGAATTTTGATGGTTTCATTGTGTTTGAACATGCATGAGTAATTGAATAATGTTGGTCAATTTCTTTGTTTAAACATGTATGTTTTCAACTTGAGAGTGTTGATCATTTGCACATGCATGAGTTTCGACATGTGTTGGTCGATTGTGTGTTGCATACATGTCATATCGACTTGGAAGAGTTTATTTTGTCTCCAAATATGGAAAGGAGATGTTGAAAAAGTGTTTCATGATGTGAAATTATTTTTGTTTTGGGAAAATAATAATCAAGTTATTACACATGCTTATGCTTGACTTGAGATTTAGTTTTTTGAAGAGGCATGTTTTTGTCGACTTGTGGTTGGTCGATGAGTTTTGACACCAAGATGTGAGAGTACATGGTGATGTTCACATGATGTGAAATTAGTTTCTTTGAAGGAGCAAGAGGATATGTCGTCAAAAATTTTCTTTCATGATGTGTTTTTTGTGACAAAATGTCAAAAGAAAGTTTACATCCATTGTAGACCATTTTATGTGTTGACACCAAGAAGAGAAAAAGATGGCGAATGCATTCTTTTAGATGTGGAATTTGGAACCATGGAGGTAAAATAATGGTAAATTATTTTCTTGTTTTTACTGATGTTGGAACTCATTACTATAGTTTACTCATTGTGCAAAGGAGGAACATGATTCTCAGTGGGAAGGCATCGAGGAATCTATTTGGTATAGCAAAAGTGTTATATCAGTAAGCAACCAACAAGTGTTGGATTGGGTCAACAAAAAAAGGAGAACAGTGGTTGAAGAGCCAAACCATTTGCAAGGTAAGGCAAGGCATGTTAGTGAAAAAGTGGTTGTCATAACGATTTCTCCAGGTAGAATCAAGATGATAGAACTTGGGAAACATAAGAGTGTTCAGCTCTCATGAGATAACCAACTTTTTTGGGTCCAAAATCATGTCAGTGGGAAGGATTGATCAAAATCTGGAACAGGGGAAAAATTAGCTCAAAACTAAAAGTGCTTGGAATTTCACCAAACCATAATGACATCGACTATCCTGTCGCAAGGAATCCAATGCAACTCATTTCGTTGAAAACCGAGTTCAGATGAAGGAGTTATGGTATCTTTAGTTTTTATTCCAATGGGGTTGTGACATGTGTCACTGCGGGATTCACCAGTTTGGTTTGTGAAGGTAAAAATTGCCCAATGTCCTCCAAGGTTGAATATGGGTTCATGATATTTATGTGTGAGAAATTATTTTTTTATTATATATTAAGGTTGGATATATATATATATATATATCTTATGATTTAATTACCTTATATTATATTAAATTATTATATATATTAATAATAAAATTAGTTTCAAAAACCTTATATATATTTAAAAATTCCACATTTAAATTAAAAAAAAAAAAAAAAAAACAAAAGTGTGGCATTATTCTAAAACCATATTATGGCAAGTATTTTTTAATTAAAAAACCATATTATAAAGGTTTGGAGTCATATTAAAACAATACGGTGGATTTAAATCCATTGAAAATTTCAAAGGTTTTGCATGGCATTCAAATTAACCTGATGGAGCATTAATGTTGGTGGAATAACGCATGTATTAAAACCTTGGTTGGAGCATTAACATAAGGTAGAAAAATACACATGTGAGGGGCGAGGTTAGGGCTCAACCCCATGACCTCTCCCTCTCCATTCCCAACTTCTACCAACATGCCACAGCTTCAATTCTTGAAACAGAAGGTGGAAAATTTATATTTAAAGGATGTGTTTCCCGATGGAGGAGGAGAGGATGAGTGGGCCGACCCTCCTCCTCATATGACCGTTTCATGTGACCTCATGCAAGTGCCTTCCACTAATTTTGGATTAGTGCACAGTTAGACATAATTAATTTGGTAGTTAACTTGGTGGAATTTTAGCAGCCATCTCCAAATCTGGCGCCACTTCCAAATTTGTCGGGGTTATCTGGAAATTTTCTAGATTTAGAGGCATAATTTAGGGAAAAATTTAATGAGGCCCATCTTGGTCAATTTTAGACTAAATTTTGATAAAGGATAGTCATTATTAGCATATTGGCATGCTATGAAACTACTGGAATAGCTTTCAGACATAATGTAGCTCATCTACATGTGTTTTTTGTCACCTGAAGAATTTTGAAGCCTAAGGCCACCAGGAGGGAAGGACATGCCCATATCAACTGAAGGCCAAATGGCGTGAATGAATAGTCAATTTTTGATGTATTTTATGCTTTGAACATAGTGGTACATATTATATAGGTGTTGGAGCACATCTAAAGGTGATTTTGTCACTTTGGATATTAAACAAGCCCATGGCCACTAGGATTGGATGTCAAGCCTAGAGGAGCTGTGAACTAAATTTAGAGATTGAATAGTCATTTTTGGGGTATTTGAGTGTTATGAACTCAATGGAATAGTTAGAAAATCCATTGGAGCAATATTGGAGCTTGTAATCAGACATTTTACTCATATTACCAAGAGGGCCTAGCTAGTTAAAGCAGGTCCATGGAGATGTAGCCCAGGAGGTGTGAAATCCATCATCATCCATTTTGTTATGTGATTATTGTGAGTTATATTTTTGCATTTAAATTTCTGTACATGATTTTTTAAAATCTGATTAACTCATAATTTGATCATCAAAAACACATGAAACTACACACACAAACCCCTTCACAAATGGTTAACATGAGGCGATCATTAAACATATTTTGAATACTGATGAGGGAGATTGCATAACAATAACAAGTTTCCCATATTCATATCACTCTGCATGGTGGGATAAATCAAATGAAATATTTTCTTGTGGATAGGGAGATATAAACTCTTCTTCTTCACATAGAAAATATGAGGAATGAAACATATTATGAACAATGGATTCCACCCTTTCTTATTTTAATTTAAAACTGACCCCACACCATTCCTGATTATGATTAAGGCCAACAATATGAAGATAAAAAATAGTTTAAAGGAAAAAATGGCGTATAATGTTCATCAAACATATCATGAAATGATGAATAGTGTGTTAATGGTGAAGAGGGGAAACAATATTCAGATGAAATATCATCTATAGTGACAATTTTTTGTTCACAATCTGAATCCCACACATAGTCATCATAAAAAAATATCATGAGCCTCTTGTTCCTCTACTTTAAAAACATCACCATATTGTACTTGATCACCGTAAGATTCAAGAGAAATAGAAAGAATAGTTTCATCGAGTGGATCAAGGAAAAGAAGATCATAAGAGATAGTTGATGGACAACAAGAGGTGTATCTTGAAGAAGCAATGACATCAATCAAATCAGGTTCAAGATTTATCAAGCACACATTCAAATTTGGATTATGATGGGAAGATGGAGATTGTACATATTTATCAAGAATTTTATCTCAAAGTTTCCCAACTTCAATTTAGGTACATGGGATTTCTTCATTTGATAAATAAATAAGAGAGGGAGAAGGAACACAAGAGAGGTTAGGTTCCTCCTTTGAAATTCTAAGTACTCCATGACCAATAAAAGTTGGGAGACTTGTAAGAGATTCATATTGAAGGGGTTATAAATAAATCTACACTAAATATTGAAACTTTTCATTCATAAAATCCCCACCCATGTCTTCCTCAAAAAACTCTTAAAAGCAGTGAAGAAAGCAGTCAAGAAAATATTCCAAGGATTCATCAGATTTCATTATAAGTCGGATAGTCTTCTTGTATACACTATGATAATACAACCTATCAAAATCTTGATGAAGCTCCATGAAAAATTGTTCAAAATAATGGATGGAGGTAGTCGAAAACTATAACATCCCTAGTTAAAAATCCATGTAATAAATTAATAAATGAAAAAACAAGACCAAGTTCATGGGATACGTAGTCCAAGCTCAATGTTGGGAAAAAAAATACTAGTGGGTGTTATTTAAATTTATTATCACGAAGGAAATTGGAAAAGGTAATGAAAAAGGTATTGAAAAGGAAAAGAGGAATTAATGGGCATTTTATTTATGAAAATAATAAAAAATAGGAGAAAAGGAAGGTGAAAGGTCACAGATTTGCATGAGGAGGAAATTGAAGGTAAAATGAAGGAAAATGAAGAAAATAGAGGCCTCAATGATAAAAAGGCTTCTAAGGATAATTTTTATGGTTTTTGGATTAACTTTTGTCGGTTCAGTTTTAAAGCTCTCTCTTTATTCTCTCTCTCTCTCTCTCTCTCTCTCTCATCCTCTTGCACACTTAGAGAATTCTTGGAGCACCATAGCATTGGAGAAAGGAAAGCAAAGGAAGGGAAAGAAAGAATAGGAAATTAAGGATTAGGAAAGGAAGAGGTTGGATCAAGCAGCTTCAATGGGAATACTTGCATTTAACAGGTTACATGTGTGATTCCCTAACTTATCTATGGATGCATGGTACATCCATGTATGTATTTGGTTCTCGTGCTATCATTGGCATGGTTTTTTCTAGGTGTGAAAATGGTTTCATCCTTTCCTTACCATTTTCGAATATCCATGGTGTGATGGGATTTTTTTACTTGGTTGATCTGGATTTCTGAATGGTTTTGAAAATAAGTGGGGTGATATCAATAAAATTCCCAAATACCTAGGAATACCTTGACCTATAATGGCGGGATACACAGTAAATACCGAGGGCGGATATGGGAAAATTCATCACAGTTTACATGAAGAGATATGGAGGAATCCATTCTTTTTTAGGGCCTAGTGATCCCTTGACTGGTATATGGTCGGATTGGGGTAAATTCTGGTAGTGTCTGTTGATTTTTTGGGCCTAGGAATCCCTTGGCCAGTAATGGTGGGATACATGGTAAATCTTGGTTGTATAGATGAGGGTTTAAGGCCTAGGAATCCCTTGATCCGTAATGGTGGGATACACGGTAAATCCTGAGGAATCCATGGTTGTTTTTTGGTGAGTCCCACATTCATGCTTAGAATATGGCATAGGGGGTGATTGACTGAAAGAAATATTTGGTTTAGCCTAATCTATGGTCAGGTGGTACGTTGAAGTCTCTGACTTAGTTTTATTTTTCATACGTTAATAAGAGTTATTTCCTCTTGAGTTTTATGAGAAAATTTTCTTGTTATTATGTGATTTTAATGGATGCTCTATCATTGTTATTTTTTTTGGTTAAAAGCATGGTTTTATGACAGATTTTAGTTATGGCTCTCATCATGTTTTGATTAGTAAATGAATGGTTAATGAATTTATGAACTAATAGATGATAATGAAGCTATTATATGAGATCATCTTACCTTCTTGAAGATCTTCAAATAAGTATGAGATCCATATGTTTAGATATGTGATTATCACATGTAGATTACAAGTTCATGATGTGTTTGAATGAATTTATGTCATGGTTAGGTCTGGTTAGGTCAAGGTATTATTTAAGTTTGTATGGGAGGCTTTATTCCTGTGTTGTTTATTATTCATGAAATTTTCATTAAGTTCTAGGAATTGGTCTGGAGACTAGCCCTGAAAAAGTTCCTCATATTTCGATGTCACGGGCATAGAATTGGGTGAAAAATATTGTAGTCACTCCCTTGCACGATTATGCATGCGAATAGAGGGTTACAGTTGAATTTTTGCATTGTTTTTCCAACGTTTGGGAGTTGAGGACACTGAAATAGAGGTTTAACCCAGTGTTTGGGCATCAAGAAAGGTGTTTTATCCCTTAGGGGTTGTAATGTTCCAAAATTTTCATGAAGAAAATTGGAACATTAATTTTTGCTTATTTCATCTAGGGGATGAATAAAATGGGTAAAAGGCCCATAAGTAGGAATAAGATCCTTCATAATGTGAAAAATATCATTGGAGCAGCTTATTTTGCACCTTCCAGTGTGAAAAGGGTCAATTTGCATGAGGACAAGGTCAAGTTTAACCAAGTCAACAGCGCTGCCTAAGAGGTGTAGCTTCCATGAGAAGACAATGCAGTTTTGGAGGGAGAAAGATTCCTTGTGGATGAAACCCTAATGTGTGGGGTCCATGGCAAAGAGGAATTCACTTGTATAAGAAGAGGAGGAGGCAGCCATAGGGAGATATCTTGGATCATTTAATTATTTGTCTATTCAGACAAATTGCACACTCCGGTTGTTCAGCAGAGTTGCAGTGCTGCTTAGCACAAGGGATTCCTGTTTAGGGTTTCCTCTCCTTATTGAGAGGTCTCTTGGAGGATTTCACTTCATCTTCTCCACATCTTGGCTCAAGTCCAAATCCATTCTTCAGATACTGCATTATTTCTGCTCAAGAATAATGCTATGTTGTTGGGGCATTGCAGTGGAGGGTTCCACAACACTTCTCTTTGGCTTATCTTTCAGAGGAGGGAGTTTCTCTTGCCCTAGGAGGTTAGTGAAAGGGATTTCAGAGCTTATTTTCACATCTTTTCATCAAGGCCAACTTCTCCCATCATCAACAGTGTAGTCTAGCTCTATGACTGTGTTATTATAGAGTGCATCTACAGTGAGAGGTTGCACTAACATTTTGGAGGGCAAGATTTCCAGTATTAGGATCAACCTTGTACTTGAGAAATCTATTGGAGGAGGTTTGTTTCATATTGGACATCTTATTCATCCATCTCCATATTGTATTAGTTTGAGTTGCAGCTTCTGCCCAACAACTCCGGCATTTCTACAGATTTTCCAATTTCATGTATATTGTAGCCAATCCTTCCAAGGATTGTGTATTTTGCTGTATTAGTGTTTTTAGGGGTTGAGAGCTTGCTCCCACTCATTTATTTGAGCTGATATTGTCATATCATTCTATTCTCATTTTGTATTATGCAGTAACTCCTATAAATTGCGTTATTTCAGCCAAGGCTCTCTTTCATGTAGCAGTGTTTTCCATTATCATGTATATGTCACATTGAGGCTTCCATTGCCTAGCTGGAGTGATTGATTCCTCCACACATTGTATACATTTTATGCTATATAACATATATGTTGGCTATCTACTTCTTCATGTGTTCACAGCTACAAGAATAGTGATGTCTTTCCATTCTATGTGCTTACATTGTTGCAGTCCCTCACCGAGCATTTTCTGGGGACATCTGAGTGTGGTAGATCTGTTTAACCACCTTAGAAGGATTTATTTGGAGCCATCTCTCGGATTTTAGTCTTAGATGCATTGATCTAAAGGATATAGGTCTTGGTTTCAAATCCTGTTGCCTCCATTTCTGGAAAATGCTTTTTCCAGCCATGGATTGCTAGTTGTTCTGATTTGGGAACATTACAGTGGTATCAGAGCATCTTTCTTGGCTCAGCCTATGGCTTTCAAGCCCAAAAAAGAAGAAGAAGAATATGTTGAAGAAGATAAGCTTGATCTCATCCATTTTCAAAATAGAGAAGAGCCTCCCCAAGAATGATATGCAGAAATAAGAGGAAGAGCCCTACACTTCCTATTCTCATCAAGGAGACAAAGAAATAAGCAGAAGAAAGACTCCATCTTTTGGAGAAGAAAAAGAAAAAGGGGATAATCTTACCAAGATTCTTCCTAAATCTGTACATATGATTTATAAAGAGTATGAGGAGATTCGGAGGAATTATAGAGAATCTCCTAGAGGGTTTGATTCAAAAGCAAACTCTATATTGGAGGAGTGTGAGCATGCAGCTACACACCATCTTGTACAACGCAATCACATGCCCAGGATTGTCGGAAGAGAGATGGAAAGAGAAGAAGAGGTTACTAGGAGGGAAACCCTTAGTGATTTCTTGAAGGAGTATGAGTTTCAAACTCAGAAATTACGAGATCATCTCAGCTTTTTAGAGTTTTGCAAGATGAAGGTGAATGGAAGAGAGTAGAAGGATAGATTTCATCTATCTACCTTTGAGGGTTCACCTACATGTTTAGAAAAATTTTGGGTGGAGGAGTTAGATACCTTCTTTCAGCAGCACCAAATGCCGGAGGATGAGGCCATCAAAGTTGCAGCGCTACATTTGAAAGGTAAGGCTTATGCCTGGTGGATCTTTGAATCCTTTTCTTTGCAAAATGTAAACATTTCATCTTATGCTAGTTTCACTAAGGCATTAGTGAAAAGATTTGATAGAAGGATTCATGAGAAACACATGGTGGAGCAAAATAGGAAAACTCAAACAAAACCCTTGCATGAAAACTTGCACCATACTTTGCCGGAAGAAAGGTTTTCATCTCACACCTTTGAGCAAAGGAGCATGGAGTTCTCTTTTTCAAAAAGGGATCCAATCATTGGAGAGTTTCCCACCCCTATTGCAGATATTGAGGGCAACAACATTGTTAGATCGGGTGTTGATCTAGCACCTCATGCAGAGGAAAGAGGAGCTCTTTCTCCAAATAGAGGGATGCTTGCATATTTGCAAGACAATCCCCAGGATCTCATGTGTGGAGATCAAGGCACAACTCATGTTCTATCTGTGCCATTGTTGAGGAGGTGTGGAAACTTGGAGACACAAGGAGAAGGTAGGGAGAAGATCCAGCATCATGAGATGAAGAGTATACATCCCTATTCATTTTTGGAGGTTGATGCACCTAAGAAGGTGATTGGATTGTGCAGTGGAAGCATGGAGAGCCTTCTCCATTCATATATTCAGTCATCTCTTGATGATGATTTCTCATTGCATGGAGACATTTTTCCAAGGAGACCACTGGATCAGCAGAGGAGGATGGATGCTTCACATGTTGGGGCACCAATCATTGATTTCAAAAGGTTTGATACCTGGAGAGAGCTTGATACAGCACTGGGAGTCTGGGGTAGACTCAATGAGAGAGAGAGCATTATCTCAACATCAGCATCACCCACTTCCATTCAGATTCTGCGCTATGGAAGAAGTAGCAGGGGAAGGATAGCAGCCTTTTGACTTGCATCTTTGACATGGGAGATGTCAAAGGAGAGGGCAGCCATATGACAGATTTTCCTCATGAGAGATCATCAGCACTGTCACTATGGAGGATAGATCCATATTGGAGCTCCCAACTGTTGGTGGAGTATTACCAGGATATTTTTACTTGCATGATCTTGGATGGCCAGTTTCACTTCGAGGAGTATTCAGTTAGAGATGGGGTCATCTTTTATCATGGTAGGATCTTATTTCTTAGAGCTTCCAAGCTCAAGTAGAAGTTGCTACAAGCAGCTCGGGAGGATTTCCTTTTCAGCCCCACTTGTTCTATGAGAGCTTACCACACCACCATGGAGGGGTATTTTTGGATGGGATTTGAGGAGGAGATATATCAGCATATGAGCAGATGCATAGACCATATGCAGATGGAGGAGAGACATCACTCTTTGAGAGAGTTAGCATAGCCACCTCTTTCCACTTTGAGGATGAGAGGAGACTCATTTATGAGCCACTCCCTTTGTATGAGCAGGACATATGGTAAGGGTGATTATTATTTGCATGATTGTTTATATGATGTATGTCCCTTAACCATATATGTGCAAGATGATGCTCCAAGGAGAAGCATTTTTTTTTCTAAACCACATGGTTTGGATGAGACCATAAGCATGATGGATGGCCATTCCCTGGGAGGACTTAGGGAAGAGATGAGTTATGGAGGACATGCTCATTGTACACCTTGCATTATTCACTTCCTCCATACTTATGAGGAGATTAGAGCAGCAGGCAAGTGGTTGAGAAGCCACAGTTTTTATCAGTCTCTATTTTAGTTGAGGGTCAAGCTGCATTGGTTGCACTTGAGGGACCATTTTCCTTCACATTTGTTGCATATAGTAGCAAGTATGATTCTCATCTTTGCTCCCTATGGCTCTAATTTTTTTGTTCTTATGAGGAGCATGCTTGGGAGAGAGACACATGAGGTGAATGTGTCCTTTGAGGGAGGAATTCCTCACACTTTTTGCACTACATGTTCTAAGGGGAACATGGGAGATGATATGGCCACTAGAGCAACTCACTTGTTTCCATATGAGGTGAGCCATATGTTAGATGACATGCCATATGTTGATGTCTTCCAACTCATCATATATGGGGATATGTGGGCTAGCATGATTTGCACCATTGGAGGGGAGATATTTGGAAGTCTAGTCCTCATCTTGCCACTTGAGGGCAATATTATTGCAGCCCATGGACAGCCAGCACTCTACACTTATCATAAGTGGAGAGATGGATAGCGTGGGGTAGGCTACATAGTCTACCATGTATAGATTTTCATCCCACCTACTTTGCCAGAGCCAAAGGTGGATGATGGCTTTCAGGAGTTGCCTAGTTGGAAGGTGGCTCATTTTGCATGGCTCATAGCTTGGAGATGGAGGATCCATATGGGAAAGATAGTTCCCATTCTATTTCAGATCCCATTCTTCAAAGGGACCTCTAGACATCACCTTGTTATCCTCTTGAGTATTTCACTTTCACATGATGATAGCTTGATAGTTGACTTACATGCTAAGGAGGAGCATTGTGGAGATTTGATTGATGAGATAGCATCACTTTCCTTGGAGGAGATAATCATACAGGGATGCTACAGGGAGAGGAGAAGAAAATAACTCAGTCTATCCTTGCACTTTCTTGAGGACAAGCAATCTTTGAGAGGGGAGGATTGTAATGTTCCAAAATTTTCATGAAGATAATTGGAACATTAATTTTTTCTTATTTCATCTAGGAGGTGAATAAAATGGGTAAAAGGCCCATGAGTAGGAATAATATCCTTCATAATGTGAAAAGGATCAATGGAGCAGCTTAATTTTGCACCTTCCAATGTGAAAAGGGCAATTGCATGAGGACAAGGTCAAGTTTGACCAAGTCAACAGCGCTGCCTAAAGGTGTAGCTTGCATGAGAAGACATCACAGTTTTGGAGGGAGAAAGATTCATTATGGATGAAACCCTAATGTGTGGGGTCCATGGCAAAGAGGCATCGACTTGTATAAGAAGAGGAGGAGGCAGCCATAGTGAGATATCTTCGATCATTTGATTATTTGTCTATTCAGACAAATTGCACACTCCGGCTGTTCAGCAGAGTTGCAGAGCTGCTTAGCACGAGGGGTTCCTGTTTAGGATTTCCTCTCCTTCTTGAGAGGCCTCTTGAATGATTTCACTTCATATTCTCCACATCTTGGCTCAAGGCCAAAGCCATCCTTCAGATGTTGCGTTATTTATGCTCAAGTATAACGCAGTGTTGCTGGGGCATTGCAGTGGAGGGTTCCACAACACTTCTCTTTGGCTTATCTTTCAAAGGAGGGAGTTTCTCTTGCTCTGGGAGGTTAGTAGAAGGGATTTCAGAGCTGACTTGCACATCTTGGCATCAAGGCCAACATCTCCCATCATAGATAGCGCAGTCCATCCTCTATACTGCGTTATTTCAGTGCACACTTGCAGTGAGAGGTTGCACCAGCTTCTTGGAGGGAAATATCTTCAGTGTCGGGATCAGCCTTGCATTGAGAGATCCATTGGAGGGGTTTTGTTTCAGTTTGAGCATCATCTTCAGCCATCTCCATTTATTTCTAGTATTGAGTTGCAGCTACTGCCCAGCAACTCCGACATTTCTGCAAATTTGCCAATTTCATGTATATTGTAGCCAATCCTTCCAAGGATTGTGTATTTTGTTGTATTAGTGTTTTTATGGGTTGAGAGCTTGCTCCCCCTCATTTATTTGAGCTGATATTGTCATATCATTCTATTTTCATTTTGTATTATGCAGTAACTCCTATAAACTGTGTTATTTTGGCCAAGGCTCTCTTTCATGTAGCAGTGTTTTCCATTATCATGTATATGTCACATTGAGGCTTCCATTGCCTAGATAGAGTGATTGATTCCTCCACACATTGTATACATTTGCTACTATATAAAATATATGTTGCTAAATACTTCTTCATGTGCTCACAGCTACAATAATAATGTTGTCTTTCTATTCTATGTGCTTACATTGTTACAGTCCCTCACCAGGCATTTTCTGAGGACATCTAAGTGTGGAAGATCTGTTTAACCACCTTAGAAGGATTTATTTGGAGCCATCTCTTGGATTTCATTCTTAGATACATTGATCTAAGGGATCCAGTTCCTAGTTTCAATTCCTACTGCCTCCATTTCTGGAAAATGCGTTTTCCGGCCATGGATTGCTAGATGTTCCGATTTGGGAACATTAAAAAGGTTGCGGGAGCATTTGTCAACCCAAAAGGCATGACCAGCCATTCGAAAAGGCATTCCTTGGCTTTTAAGACAGTCTTCCACACATCGGAGGGTTCGAATGGTACTTGGTGATACCCAGATTTCAAGTCAATATTGTTGAAATATTTCGCCCCTTTGATTTGGTCCAGAAGGTCATCAATCCGCGGGATCAGGTACCTATTCTGGACAATGATCTTGTTCAGTGCCTGATAGTCAATACAAAGTCTCCACGTCCCATCCTTCTTCTGTACCAACACGATCGGGCTCCCACAGGGTGATGAACTTGGTTAGATGTGACCTTTCTGCAGCAGCTCCTAAATCTGCCTCTTGATTTCATCGTTCTCCAGAACAGAGCGCCGATCAGTCCATTGGGTAGCGGCACACCTGGGGTCAGATCAATTGGGTGATTGACCTGATAGTGTAGAGGAACCCCTATGGGTGAGGTGAAGATGTCCCCGTACTCCTCCACAACCTTGTCCATTTGTTGTTGTCGTGCAGAGGAGCCCTGTCTGGAGGTCGTGGCCACAGTCTTCTTCTTGCCCTGGGGGCGGATCATCAAGAAAATGAATTTCCTGGTTTGGGAAATGAGCTTACTGCATTGTTTTGCAGTAACCAAAGAGATAGCGGCAGGAGGTGGTACCTCTGGTATCCTGTACAACTTATTTCCCAAAGTAACAATAACATCATGAGGTCGAGACTCATACATAGCATGACACTTCCACAAGTATGGTTGTCCTAATAATACATCAGAAACATCAATAGGAGCAACGTCACATAATACCTCATCCGTGAAGGGCTTGATGCTATAGGGAAGGTGACACTGCCGGCTGACGCGGAGATCTCGTCCTTGGTGAAGCCACTCGATGGTGTATGGATGTGGGTGAGCTGTGGTCGGCAAGCCCAACCGCTTCACGGCGTCTACTGAAATGAGGTTCTTTTGGCTCCCATTGTCGACAATGAACTATACAGGGGAGCCCTTTACCCACATCTGGGAGTGGAAGAGACGTTCCTCCTCCTCTGGATCTTCCGGTTCCTCCTTCTGGACCTTTGTAGTGGCAACAGTGGCGTTGGGCTCCGCATCTATAATCTGTTTCCCTTTTTCATTCCCCTTTTCAGGTTCTGATTCGGAGTCGGAGCATGCATCTGACTCAGAAGCCCTCATCTCGGCCACTAGCGACTGCTTGGCCCGACACTCACTTGTGTTGTGAGTGGAGCTCTTATGGAACTCACACCACTTTCCCGTGTCCTTCTTTGGCTTTACGGTGTTGTTCTTTGCTTGTGGCTTTGACGGGTTGTCTTTAGCCGCCATGCTCTGTCCTTTGTTCTGCGGTTTGGAAGCACCTTTTCCTTGCTTTTGATTCACAGATCCAAAGTCTCGCTTCTTGTGTTTGAATTTCTGCTCAATCTTGGCAGCATACCGGTATGCCGTACCAAGCGAGGAGATGTCGAGGAACTCCATTTCCTCCTGAATGTATCTGTGCAGACAGCTGCGATACTTTAGCACCAAATGTTTCTCTGAATCTTTGATACCCAACTTTGTGCGCAGGGTATGGAACAGATTCGTCAGCTCGTGCACATCTTGATCCCTTTGATGTCGCAGCGTGGTCCATTGTATGTACTTGTCCTCATAGCTCCCCACGGGATAGTACTGTTCCTTGACGGCGTCTCGGAAAGAATTCCAAGTTGGTACGGCCGAGAACAGAGCGGGTTCTGTCTGGTCCTTGTTCTCACAGTAGGTTTCCCACCAGTCCTTAACATGGGGGTAGCTTTGAGGAGTGCAAAAATAATCTTCTCCCGGTCTGAAAAGTCATGAACAGAGAAATATCCTTCTAATAGATTCAACCATCTATCTACGGCATCTGCGTCTATTTGACCCTCAAATATGGGAATGTCAGAATTTACTTGTACCTTAAAGGGAGTCGCAACTCCAGAGTGGCTACTGGATGCAGATGCGCCGCCGGTGGGCAGCCGTTGAAGGATCTGAGCAAAGCTATCCATCATCGCGTTCCTTTGTTTTTCGAGGGCCTCCTCGAGTAATATTTTGATAGGATCTCCTGCTCCCTCATCTTTCTTTTCGTCCCCCATGGGCGTCCGTCGAGGTTTGCGAGGCTGATCTTGCGAAGGTTCCACCAGATCGAGCCCTAGCTCCTTATACCCCGACCTCGTTGGGGACATGCAAAGAAGGATCGAGAAAAAGCAGACCGCTCTGATACCACTGATCCGGATTTATGCAGGAACACAATAGAATAAACATATAACCATAAATACAGAGATGCAGCGGAAATAACACTTCATTTCATTAATATCAAAGAACTGAAATTTGCTTACAGACAGAATGGAAATAAAACTAGCTAGGGCACTGGTAGCTATCTCTGAGAAGAGATGTGGCGGCTACAGGCCTCTGAACTGCGTTACAATGAGGCTCTAGGGCCTATTTATTATTGAGAAACAATGGAGAACCCTAAACATCCCAAAAACCTAACCCTAGGAGATGAAGCGCCAAAACTATGGGCCCCGTTTGGGTAAATTGGTGTTTCAACTTCCCAGGGATGTAACTTTGGCATACGATCTTCGTTTGACACGAACCATACCTCGTTAGAAAGATCTATCCGAGGAATACAAATTTTGAGTGAGAAACATTAAACAATGGACCCATGTTGCTTCTGTTTTTCCCAAAAACATAGTTTAGGGCCTCAAAATGGCTTCGGAAGTTCAGGACCCGAAAAAAACTGCTAAAAATAGTAAGTTGTGCCGAAACTGAAAAACTGAAAGAGACAATGGTGGGGCCCCAAGTGGAATTGGTGAGTGACCACCAATATCCACCTGAATCACACAAATAGGTGGGAGTCCTTTGGGAGTTTCAAACACCTTGGAATGATTGTCCAAGACTTTTTGGAGATCTGCAGAAATAGATGATTTTGATGTTGGAACCTCTAGTGAGCATAATTTGTTGTTCATTATTTAGAAGCTTTGTCATGACATTAGAGCTTATTATCTTTCCCAGCTTCCCTGTAATACCCCATAATTCGACTTCGTTTCCTTCTGAAAAAAAATTCAGGAAAAGTTCTTGAAAATTAAAAGCTACCGTCCCCAAAGATTGTAACCATTGTACTCCTAGTACAACATCAGCACCTCCCATAGGAATGGAAATCATTGGACTATTCAATACATATTCCCCCATGGTTAGCTTGATATTATGGCATTTTCTCGAGCAATTTATAGTTCCTCCATTTGCAACCATCACTTGACATTCTGGTGCTGGGTATAGGAAACAATTTAATTCCTTGGCTACCTTACAATGAATAAAATTATGGGTGCTACCTGAATCAATCAACACTATTACCTTTCTCTTCTTGATTTGTCCTTTTATCTTGAGAGGTTGAGGAGTGGTAATTCCTGCCAGTGCATTACACGATATGGTTGGATTCATTTCTTCCTCTTTTGGGGCTGGTTCCTGGTGTATATCCTCTTCTTGTTCATTTTCTTCTTCCTCTTCACAATCTATGTAAAATAATTTCTTCTCAGCACACTTATGACCTTTAGTGTATTTGCTATCACAACTGTAGCAAAGCCCTTTTGCTCTTTTTTCTTCCAATTGTTGTGGTGTCAACCTTGTAGGTTGTTTAAATCTAGGAGTAGCAACACTTCCATCTTTATAGAAGTGAGTGGTAGGCTTCCTTGTCGCCATAATTTTACATTCAATTTTTCTTGCCAACATGAATGCCTTCTCCAATGAATCAGGTTCCAAAAATCGAACTTCATGTTGGATGTTATCCTTTAAAGTACCTATGAAGAGATCAATCATGTGTTCCTCTGGAATATCAGTTACCTTACATTCAATTTTTGGAAGTCCTTAATGTGCTCCCCCATTGAACACTTTTGTTTGAGATTTATCAATTGGCTAAAGAAAGTGTTGCTCTTTGTATCCTCATAATGTGCTATCATTTCCTCTATAAAAATTAACCAAGTGACAACTTTTTTACGAGAGCAAAACCATCAATACGATACAAATGTATTTTTTTCTAAATTTAAAGTTGCAATCGTACCTCTTGTGTGTTTTGCACATTATTGAGATCAAAATATTGCTCCATCTATAGTATCCATGTTACAAGATCCTTTCCATCAAACTTTCTCATATCCATTTTTGGAATATGGCGGTTCTTCCCTCCAACATTAGAGTTTATGAAATCACAATTAATATTTATTTTGTTCGCGTCATGAGTTTCCTCTACTATATTTTCACCATTAGGAAACATTTCTTGTATCAACTTTTTCAAACCTTCCATGTCTGCTTTTAGATCATTCTTCATGTTTTCCATCTTATCTTCCATGTCATACATCTTATATTCCATGTCAGCTTCCATGCCATCCATCTTAGCTTCCATGCCATTCTTCAAACTATCCATATTAGATTCCACACCTTTCTTCAAACCATCCATCTTAGTTTCCACGCCTTTCTTCAAAACTTCCATGTCATTTTTTGTTGCTCTTTGCGAGAGCGAAATTTATTGCACTTGTTCTTGTAATTTTGATATGTCATGTTTCCATTCTTCGTCTTCATGAGTCATAGTAGAGCCTTCTAAAGGCTTAATGGGTGTTGAATTTTTTTTTGGGGGCCATTTTAGAATCCAATACTGATATCTATTCTAAAATATGCCCTTGGAATCAATTCAACTTGATTCTTCAAACAAGACTTATGCAATTCGGAAAAAAATACACACATTTTACTTGCTTTTGAGGAGCTCGATATTGAAATTGAATTATCTCTATACTTGTTGATCCTCAATATCTGAAATTTGGCCCTGTAGTAGTACTATAAAGCTTCTTTCCAATGTCGTAGGTTTGATTTGATTTGGATTCTTCAAGGAAAAGTTATGTCCAATCTCCCACAATGACCTAATTATGGATTGGTTCAATAGATCAAACTTGTACGACTTGCCACGTGTCACTGTTTTCTCCTTTGGCTCTTAAATTTATAGAAAAGAAACTACAGTCCTTTTACTTCCAGTCACTTTTTACAGAATTCCAATCCGATGCTCAGAGAGAGATTTATGAAGCTTTTCCCACGATCACCTCTTTGAGATGAAATTCGGGAGCCTGAAAAAGACCTAAATTCCACATATCATATCTCTGAAAATATTGTGAACCAAGCTCTAAAATTTTGCGATGATGTTCCTCAGGATTTTGGCTTCGCGTGCTTAATATTTTAGCTTCTGAACCTTCATAGAAAAAAATTTATAGTGAAAATTCCGCGATGAACTTTTTAAGTGAAATTCTGGAGCCTGCAAAAATCCCTAACTTCCACATATCATATCTCCAAAAATATTGCGAATCAAGCTCTGAAATTTTTTGACGTTGTTCCTCAGGATTTTGGTTTCGCACTCTAAAACTTTCAGCTTCTGAACCTTCGTAGAAATATGTTATAGCGAAAATGCCGTGATGACCTGTTTGGAGCAACGAAACCCTAGAATCCAAATCTCTAATACCAAATGTTGTGAAACCAGCTCCAAAAATAGAAGAAAAGAGATATCAATGCCTTAGAAATAAGCCACTTCGAGGGGGCAACCTCCAATACATTACATGAATGAACAATTCTTGGATGATAAAAATTACAAAACCTCCTTTCTATATATAGGAGTCCATGGGGCCACAATGTAATCCTAGACGACCTAACAATAATAATTTAAGGGCACAATAATAACAATATGGGGGTTACAGGGGTACAATAATAACAATAAGGGGGTTACACTAACAACAATAAGGGACTATACTAGTAATATAGGGACCTAACATGGGACAACTTCCCAAGTACTCTTCCTGATAATGGAATCATATTCCTCTACCATGGCATCAACCCATGCTGGTTGGTGCACTTATTCTCGAATGAGGATGGCTCAGTCTCTACACTCTCACTCATCAAAATGGTGTAACCAATGTACCGATCTGGTGACCTCCTCTTCCTGCGTTGTGATGTGAGTTCTCCCATATTCTCTCTAGCATCATGCATCAATATGTCAGACTCGTTGGTGCACTTCCTTCCATATATGGATGTCTCTGCATGAGTGGATGCTTCCACTCTCTACGCCTCTGCTTGTGGCTGCTCCACAACATCCTAAGGTTCTTCCTTTGGAGCTAAAAGCTCATCATCTTCATGCAACTGAAGCTCCCCCTCATGGGAACACCTCATGGCCTTCTCTTCATCAAACTTCACATCTCTACGAACGGTTGTCATCTTGTGAGATGGAAGGTACACTTGATTGTTTTGAGGTGTATCAGTGTACCGCATAAATATTCCCAAATCATTTTTTGGTTGTATCTTTTTCCTTGCATCCTTGGAAGCATGACAGTAAACTAATGAACCAAAGATCCTGAAGTGTGCCACATTTGATTTCTTACCTGAAAAAAATTCTTCCAATGTACTCATCCTAAGAATCTGATAAGGAATCTGATTCTGCACATATATCATTGTGTTCCATGCTTCAACCCACAAGTGCGACAATGGGCCCTAATCATGAAGCATCGCTCATGAAACTCCCACAACAATTTTATTCTTCCTTTTAGAAACCCCATTCTTTTGTGGATTATGGGGTGCTATTAACTTCTATTAAATTCCTTCTGATGCATAGAAGTTCTTGAACTCATTCGACACATATTGTCCACCATTATCGCTCCTGAGAGCCTTCACTTTACTGCCTGTGTCTTTCTCAACAAGTGCTTTAAATTCACAAAATTTTGAGAATGTCTAGTCTTTCTTATGCATGAATAATATCCAACACTTATGTGTTAAATCATCTACAAATATCACATAATACATGTTCTTGCCCGTGGAGGCTGTTGAGAACATCCCACACACATATGAGTGAACTCTTTCAAGGATCACTTGCACTCGACTATCCTTATCATGAAATGTGGCTTTGGTGTACTTCCTAATGTACACCCTTTACATGTATCTCTCTGCTCTAGTGTACCCTTGGGAAGTCCGATAGAAATTTTCCGCATGATCTTCAAAGATCCATTATGAAAATGGAAAAGTTGCACATGCCATAATTCATTGATGTCTTAGCTCTAAACCTTCTCTACTTTCGTGCTCAAATCAACATAGTCTTCTACATCCTATTTGTAAAGGTTCTTCACCCGAACCTCGATCCACTTCACTTGTCTCATGGCTATGTGATGAAGGAAATCATTTCCTTTGATAAATATCACAACATAACCACAGTCTTCAAACATATCATCTGAAACTAAATTCTTCTTCAGAATCAGAACATACATGACACCCTTTAATGTGAGAGGAGAATGATACTCTCAATGAAAAGTAACATTACCGATGTCGGTCGCAATATAACTTCCATCATCTCCCATCTTGATGTGCATCTCGAGGTTCTTCTCCTCCAATTTTTTAAAAAAGTATTTGTTTCCCATCATATGGAATGAGGCTCCACTATCCAGATACCACACACTACCCATCACCGATTTCACCATGCATGAAATGAGGGTGAAATCCAACTTGAATTGTGAAACTAGAGCTTCACTTGCCACTCATCCTAAGGGATTATTTCTAGCCTTATTGTGCTGACACTTCGTGGCATAGTGTCCTAGCTCATGGCAGTGAAAATATTTAATCTTTGACAAGTCCTTCTTTCCTACCTAACCAGAATCTCCTTTGTATTTTTATTTATTCCATTTCCCTTTCTTTGCATTTCCATCCAAGGCACAATTATCCTCATCATCATGCTTGGATGAGGTTTCATCTCTGGTGTTCCACCTTATCTCTTCTTTCACCAAGTCAAACCACAAACGCTCCCACTCTGGTAGCTTCTCCCTCCCATTTAACAAATCCTATCAGTTGTGCTAGCTCTTGGGAAGGCCTAGAAATATTAAGATGACCAGATCATCTTCAACAGCTATAACGCAAACACTCCCAAGATCATACCGACATTAGGTGAACTTGCTCAATTACTGTGGTATTGTGTCACCCTTTTCCATCTTTATTTCCTGAAGCTTGTCCTTCAGTTCCAGCTTCCTGTGGTTATTGTTGTTCTGAAAAAATTCTGTCAAGGATTTCCACATTGCATATGAAGTCTCCTTTCTGTGGAGGTTCGAGACAATATGATCTTGAAATCCTTCCAGTGAGATCCTTCTTGCCTTGGCTACATTCTTCTTCCATTCTGCTATATTTTGTTCATCGGCAACTACTGGTTTCATAAAATTGTTATCAATGTATTCCTTCAACCCATTATCTTCCATGAATGCTTCCATCTAGTCCCTCCAAGAAATGTAATTTGAGATACCCTCAAGGGCATACTCGAGCCTTAGACCATAGAACACCATCATGATCTTGTTGTTAGCTCTAAATAATAGATCAACAAAACTTGTTCCTCCTGCAAAGATAACTTCATATTCTTCTCTTCTATAGTGATTTTAGATCTGATACCATATATATAAATTCCTTATCGATTCAAACTGCTAATGGTAGTTTACTAAAAAAATAGACTTGAATATATTCTACTCATCAACGGAAACAATTAAACAATTGTGAAATCATGAAGCATACAAGAGAAAGAATTCAATCAACAAATTACACAATGATTTTTTGGGAAATGCCAAAACTAAAAGCCCCTGCTATCTGTATATTTCATTATTCATAAAATATGATAATAGTACAATGCTTTGCTCAAGACCGAGCAACCTCTGCACTATTGTTACACAGTATTTTTTCGGATTCCTTAGTCCTTATCCTAAGTGTCATCTTTTGTGTCGCTCATGTCAAAAACGTCGCAAAGTGACAAGAGCTGTGTAAAATTATTCATCTTGGATAACATGCTTAAAGTATCCCTAAAATCCCAAAAGAGAAATGCCTTGAATAATTTCTGCAAAGTTTGTAAAAAACCCTAAATTGCAAGCCCATCGCGGTTCTCCCCTTAATAGCCTCACGCTTGTCACCTTGTCCCTAACTTGTGAACATCGATGCTAGCACATGAATTCAATAGTAAAGTCGTGTTAGTTCTCTTCGGTCAAGTTCTCCAAAAATGGAGCAGAAGTTTCATCCTCTAGAATTCTCGAGAACGAAGGTCTGGTACTTGTTGGTTGAGGATATAGTCGAATACTCCCATTTTTTACCCTTGATCTTATCTCCAAATATTTTCCCCTTTGAGATAAGACCTTTCCCCCCTCATTATTGGATCCATAACCTCTCTAGGTCTGTTATAAAAGAGTGGCATGCTAGTGAGTCTTGGTTGGTCATTGTTGGTTGCCATTCTTCTACCCGGTTGCACATAGATGTTGTCGATATGACAAGGAAGGAGAAGAGATTGAAAGGCTTGGATTGGACTTGGATTTCCATTCTGAAGGAGGCCTCCAAAATCAAGGCATCGATTGAAAGCTTCCCTTTGTTTATTTAATAATAAAATATATACTTTTCTTCCCGTGAATCTATTATATTTGTTTATTTAGCATGATACTCCTTGATATGTCATGTGGTTCTCCTTGAAATATATATGTGTGTGTGTGTGTGTGTGATATATATATTTCATTTGTTTTCATTATCTTTCTTATAGGTATTCAGACGTAGAAGGCATAGCGAGGAATGAGCCTAGAAGCAAAAGGATCGACATTGATATCGAGGAAACAATCGCATAAGGAGTGAGGTAGGTCATCTCTCTCACTCGTCTTATTTCGATGTTAAACTAGGAAAGCTTGTATTATTTGTCATGTTTGTTACTGATCCCACTCATTAGGCTAAAGGGATCTCTTCTTTCCGAAGAATATGTTTTCCTTCATAACAAATTGGTGATTCTATTGGGGATCATACACCCTTTTCACCCTCTTCTTGTTTTTGTCTCCATGCTTAGTTTGGCCAACCATTGAATGACCGCTTGTGTAGCTTGTTTGTCAGTCTGTATTATGGCTTGTAAGTGTTTTGAGGTATCTATTCTAAATATTTTCCTCAATAAATTTTTGTTTTATCCATGTTTTCCTTGCTCAATGCGCTTTTTAATAGTTACAGTCGTGCTACCATCATTGGTTTTTACTAGAACAATCGTGCCGTAGACCATTGGTGTTAACTAGAGGTCTGTGTTGGTCTTAGAAAATAGAGATTTTTAGAGTTTTTTTCTGGAGAATCCTTAGTGTGTCTTGGTCCTTGAAATATTTTCTTTGCTTTTATTGCATTTTTTTTTTCTTTGAGTGTTTTCAGTCTCTTGGAAAGTGAAAATTAGTCTGATGGTTTAAGTGGTAAAATTTGTGTTTTGATTGGGTCTTGTTGTTTCAATTCAATTAAAATTTGTTTAATACTTGTATCATCCAATAAATATTGGTTATTTTCCATATAATAGTAGTAACTAATGTGATTTTTCAAAGAAATTGGGTTTCACATATTTTTAGTTTTCATTTCAAAAATTATTTTTCATTACGCGCATAAGATTACTTGCATTGAAAGGCTAGTTTTTTAAATTTCTTATTGGAAATAGATTAAATTTTTTCAATGATTGAAAGCTTAAAATTAATTAGATAACTTAAGTGCATTTCATCATTCAAAGTGAAAAAAAAAAAAAAACTAATTTAAATGCATATTAGTGAAAGTAGAAAACGTTTTACTTTTGAATGAGTTACATTTGGGATAGTGAAAGTGAAATCATCTTTACTTTTTAGAACTTGCAAAGTGAAAGCTAGTTGGGGGGCATTTTGCTTGTTGCATTTTGTTTGATACATCACTCTCTGCAATCTCTTCCCATATTAGTTTAGCTTTCATTGAAAATGAAGGAATCTTTTTTTCATATAGCTACATCCTAGGAATTTAAGTGACATCATTTTGAGCCCCAAATCGAAACTTAATTTCAGATCAACAATAAAATGAATTTCAATTAACCTAAGCATTTGGAATTAACACAAATATCTAGAGGTATAGGCTAGAGATGTGTTCCGACGTCATTAAGTGTAGCAGTTGTCGCTAACAACCTGTGTTACATTCTAAGGGTGATATCTCATCCCATATCTGGAAGTATATAGGATTAGGCTCCACATATGGTAAGTATATGGGGACACTCTCATCAAACAGTTACACATTATATAGTGCTACTATGGACTGAGTTTCTACGTACCATCGGTTATATTTTTGGAGACCCCACTAGGTTGTAACCTACCCTAGGTAACCGAGTCAGCTGCCTTATAGACGTCATACACCAAATACAACATTCAAGGAGATTTCCTACCCATACTTCTTGGTTCACCAGGAGGTATTCTGCAGTTCATAGATACTCGGTAATCCCTTTTACATAGATTACACTTTATTTATTTATTTTGTTTAATTATAAAAAAATTTGTCCACGAAAACATCCTACATGTGCAGTACTCCTTTGCCTCATCATGGATTGTTAATCAAAAAAATCACATATCCTTGTTTTGATCTTGTCCAAAGGTCATCGTGGTTGAATCTTCGAATTCACCCGACTCATCCCCTAAAGGAACTCAAGGCCCCCATCCCGAAATTCAGTGTTTTCCACCTAGGCCTCCTGAAGCTCAAGGTTTTGAATATGGAATTGTGCCAATCATCCAACCACTCTCTTCTTGACCACCGCCTGACAATTGGATTTCGTTATTTGCGGATCTTGAGCCTGAAATTCCTGAATCCGATGCACATTTTGTGGTATTTCCTCCTAATCCTCTCTATGATATGTTCATGGTATCTCTCGAGCATCCATATAGTCCTTTCAATAATCCCAAAGTTCCTTTTGGTGCTTCTCTCGTCGCACCTCGAACTATTGTTCAGCAATTGTTTCCACCATGCATGGCATTGAATGTAGACGATGCTCCATTTGTGAGCACTCCTAAAATTATTCCAATGAATACTTCTGCGACTCACACCCCAGAAGTAGATGTCGAATCCGTGTTCCCTTCGGAATTTTTTCATTGTGTTTCTGCTTCTTATGTTTTAGGAAGTGGAACAAATGTATCCTTTGGCCATGTTGCATCTTCGCTTCCGCCAGGTTACACTTCTCTCGGAAACCTTGTCTCGGAAGCTTCTAGGGACACGTCCCTTTTTCATCATCCTATCTGGTCGTCTAGTATTCCTCCAAATTCTGGCTTGTTTGTTTAAGACGTAGCCACAGTTTCACAACCTTCCACTCAACCTGTAGTTTATGTGGGTCAAATGTCCATTACACTTGGATCATCTTCTCCTTTGTTCCAATATACCACCAATGTTGTTCCACCTTTAAGTGGAAAACCTATAGTTTCGTATGTTCCACGGGGGAAATCACATCCCTTCTATGTACCCCCACTTTTGGGCGGGGGCATTCTGAACTATGGAATTGTATCGGGGGTGGGACAACCCATATCTAGTCTTTGTTGAACTTTGGTTTCATCCCTAACAAGTTTTGTCGTGGGTAACTCTTTACAAGGTGTTCGCACGTTTTCAACTCAACTTGTTTATCAACAAACCCATGTTGAGAAAGGTCATGTTAAGCAACCCCATGTTCAACAACCGCATATCCAACAACTCTATGTTCAGCAACTGAATGTACAAAGTCAGTATGTTCAACAGACAAATGTCCAACAACAATATGTTCAACAACCGAACGCCCAACATTAGTATGTCCAACAACCCCAAAATCCATTGTTGGGTTTTACGACTAATCCGTAGGCTAGTACTCAAATTCCATATGGACCTAACCCTCTAGAACTTACCCTCTTAGACCCAGTATTCAATACCATCAATTCCAACATGAGCAGTACCAACAACCCCAACCAAAACCCCACGTACAACAAGGACCTTATGTCCAGCAAGGACCTAATCCTCAACAAGCATTGCAGCATGGGCCTTATCAATAGCCCCAATAGGGACCTTACCTTCAACAACACCTGCAGCAAGGAACTTATCAGCATCCCTGGCCTCAACAAAGACCTTTTTAGCAATAAATACACTTTCAACAAAAGTGGGGGAAATATGGTTTTTATGGTCAAAATAAACCCCAATGGGGGAAGAACCTGTATCAGTAAGGTTGGAACCCTCAAATGAGGAATTACCAAAGACCTTTTACTCCTTATAATACTCAGTTACAATTCTTGGTTGCGTTGGAACTTCCATATGTGTCAAGGATTACAAATTACCCAATACAAAACATGTTGCATTCACCTCCGATTCCAACTAAAATTCCTGGGGATTGTTCTAAATTTGAAGGTAAATCTAGAGAAGACCCCCAAGCTCACATTGTGACACACAATATATGGTTATACTCTAACTCTTGGATTGATGACTCAATTCTATTACGTATTTTACAACACACGTTAACGGGTGCCACCGCCAAGTGGTATATTGAGATCCCTCATGGAATGTTCCAAGATTTCAACTTGTTGGCCATGGAATTTATTGCCCATTTCTAGTTACCCATCTGATATGAAACCGGCACCCATATCTTAACATCTTTGGAATAGTCGACTGCTACACATATCTATGATCACATCCATGAATGGATACGTAGATGACGTCTGATCAAATTTGAAATTCCTGATCAGCTCTTGATTGAATGGTTTAATAAATCATTCATTCCAAAAAATTCCAAAGACATTTATATGGGTGGATGTGTGATTGAGGAATATTTCATCGCCCAATCTCAATATTTATATCTCATTTATTCCCAGTCTGGGATATTATATGATCTTTACCAAATGCCCCACGACCTTCAATGGACCCTTCATCTTCGAAATCTATTGATACGAAACTTGTTGATGGTGTTATCGGGCCAGTGGCTCAACACTCTAATATTACTCTGAAATCTTCTTCAAAGTCTAAGTCTATTCTGGCCACTGCACTTTCCGTTCTTGCAAACGATTCCAAAAATCCTAGTAAAACCTCTGAGCTTAATGTCATGTAGTCTACTGTGGCGGATAAATCCTCAAAAGGTAAGAAGAAGGGGAAAGAAAAAGCCAAATCCGATACCCCTAAACAAGATTCCTCTAATTCATTTATTGACGATGCATCCAAACGTAAGCCCAAGTATCCTTGTCTCATATGAGACGAAGATTATTACACCAAGGATTTTCCTCGTCGTGCCAAGGTTAGTCGTATTTTAAAAGGCACATCAAGAACATGAGCTATTTTTAAAGAACCATTTCCATCTCAACAAACTCAAATGGTATACCAGCCTCAATCCTCTGTATCTGGAAGCTATTAGGTATTCATGGCTGGTACATAACCTATTTCTGTCGCCACTTGATCAAAATAATATCTGAATCCTAACAAATTTTTGGTGGAAAAATATGCCATTGATGCGCCTTCTTCTTCCACCCCACCCAATTCTAGTCCTCTTCATATTGAGCGACCTAGTAATGATTCCATTATCCGACCACCCCCCAAAGGTGTTCTCCGTAAATCATCGTATAATACGAATGCACGAGTTGATCAGCATTATAATATTGTGGAAGATTTAGATCAAGCGCCTTCGGCGATGTCGACTTTGATGTCCTTCAATATTATCCATAGAAAATAAATTCATTACTATCCGCTATCAGATGGATTTATTTGTCGGATTCTAATTTAATTATGTTTGATCTTGAAAATCACGTTCCTCGTCTCCCGTCGCAACTATCTTTTCTTATTCAAGTTGTTGTGATGGTTTAAACTATTCATTGGACTGTTATTGATGAAGATGCCTCCACCTGCATCATGTATATTTCATGTTGGAAAGCCCTCAGATCTCCCCCTCTTAATCAATCCCCTAATATATTGGAATATTTCAATGGCAAATGTTCTCAGCCATATGGTATTCTTAACTCTTTACCGATCTAGTTGGAGGGAAAAACATTGAATATGGAAGTGGAAGTTGTAGATGTGAACCTCAACTTTAATATTCTACTTGGTTGCAGTTGGAACCATGCAATGGTTTGCATGGTATCTACCCTTTTCTGTGTTCTTAATTTTCCCCATCAAGGAAAAATAGTTACGGTTGATCAACTTTCCTTTTTCTCTCCTGATTCTTCAATTGGAAATGTAGAGTATGTTGGGAATACCATCGTTCCTTATGAGAGTGTCCGAGAGGGTCTCTTTAAAGTCTCATCATTGATGGGAAACTTCTCCCTTTTACCTCCCAATGTCTCTTTAGTTAATATGGTTCCATCTAGTCACGACCCCTGGATCATTCACAGCCCTGATCAGGTTGATTGTTTTGGTGACGTTCTATCGCTTAGCCCTATCAAATAGATGTATCAGATCATCCTTCTGGATTTTGCACCTGCATATGATTCCAACAATAACTTTATTTTGTCTTTAGAAACGTATTCAAAATATCCTTGGTTTGGTTCATGGGATTCAGATTATCCTTTGAAAATTATCCTTTGAATGAGACATTTCCCAATGATGAGAGTATTTTGGAAGTTATGTCTCTTGAAGAAACTCCTTGGGATGATAACCATCGTCATTCCTCATTTCTCCCAAGCCTTGGTGAAATCACTAACTGTCTAGAAACTTGTGTTTCCCCTAAAACAATTGGTCCACTTAGGAACCCCATCTTGGTTCATTAAGTCATGTCTGAAGAAAACATGGGTAATATTTAAACTACCATACCGATCGACATCTCTCTCAAACCAGGGATTGTCAAGAATATCCAAATTTGAGCTTTTTGTTCTCCAAATGAGATCGAGATTTATACTGCCCTCTTCAATGAATTTTGAGATTTCTTCTCTTGGTCGTATAAATAAATTCCTGGCATCGATACTAGTATCATGGTGCATGAAATTCCTACCTATCCGGATGCGAAACATGTTCATCAACGCCTCTGTCTAGTGCATCCAACAAAATGCAGTTGTCATCAAGGGTGAAGTTGAAAAAAATATTAAAGAAGGATTCATTTACCCTATACTAATGACAGAATGGGTCTCTAATATCATTGTTGTTACCAAAAAATAAGGAATTATTCGCGTTTGTGTTGATTATCCTGATATCAATAGGGCTTATCCTAAAGATAATTACCCCACTCCTTTTATTAACCAGATCATTGTTGAATGCATTGGGATTGAGATTTTTTCCTTTATGGATGGTTTTTCTGGCTATAACCAGATTGACATTCTCCCCACCGACCAAAAACCACCTTTATCTTTCCTTGGGGGACATTTGCATTCAAAAAAATTATGTTTGGATTGAATAATGTTAGTGCCTACCTTCCAGCAGGCTATGTCTTATGCATTTCATGATATTAAGCATATAGTCAAGCCTTATCTTGACGATCTTCCTGCTCATTCTCTGAAATTTCAAGGTCACCCCTCTCATCGTCGTACGATATTTCTTCATTGTCGACTCTACAACATTCAGTTGAATCCTCATAAGTGTGTCTTCTGTGTTGAATCTGGTCGCCTCTTAGGATTTTTGGTTTCTAAGGAAGGCATCGAGATTGATCTACTGAAAGTCGAGGCTATCATAAATTTTCCTCCTCCCTCTTCTTTTCATCAACTCCAGAGTTTGCAGGGGACAACGAACTTTCATTGTTGTTTTGTCCTGAGTGATGCAGACCTTGCTAAAGGATTTACTCATTTTCTTAAAAAAAAAAGGGTCCCATTTATTTCTGATGAAGTCGCTCAAACCCATTTTGATGGTTTGAAGACAACCCTCGTTAGTGCTCCTTTATTGCATCCCCCTAATTATCGTCGTGATTATTTCCTATATTTAGTCGTCGCCAACAGTCATTGGCATGGTGCTTGTTTAGAACGATGATGACGGGATTGAACATGTTAACTACTACTTGATTCACAATATCTTTTATGTTGGGACACATTACGCTCATGTAGAGAAACTACCTTTAGCAGTTATTCATGTCATCCAACGCTTTTGCCATTATATTCTCTTGCGCAAAAATACTGTGATTTCTGATTGTAACACCATGAATTACATCCTAACTCCCCAGTTACTTGGGGGTAAATACTACAAATGGATTTTTATTCTACAGGAGTTTGATTTACAGTTTTCTAAAGCTAAGTCAAAGAAATTATTATTTTTTGCTGAGCTGATTTGCACTCTTCCATCTGTAGTTCCACCCACTCCTTTTACTTAATTGATTCCACATGAATCACTTTTTCTCATTAGTAATCTTGATCCATGGTATGGTGATATCAATATCTATCTCCAAACCAAAAATTTTAGACTGGAGTTATCTCACTCTAAGCGACATCGAATTCGTCACCAGTCCCAACCTTATCGCATTATTGGGGATACTCTCTATCGTACTAGTCTTGATGTTATCCTTTGTCGATGTTTGACTCTTGAGGAAGCTGAGAAAGTATTAAATGAATGCCACTCTAGGGCATGTGGTGGTCATATATCAGGTCACGCTACTTCTCAAAATATTCTACGCACATGTTATTTTTGGTCGTCAATTTTCAAGGACTGCATTCTTTCTATTCAAAAGTGTCACGACTGCCAGATATATTCTCGCAAAGAAAAAGCCCCACCCAAAACCTTGCACCCAGTTATTACCGTCAAACCCTTTTTGAAACGGGGCATTTATTTCATGACTTGTAACCCTTGCTGGACCAGGGGGCATGGTTATATTATCTTCGTCGTCGATTATTTCACAAAATGGGCCTAGGAAATGCCTACATACGATGTTGAAGGTAAAACTACGGCGTAATTTCTTTTTAATCATGTCATAGCTAGATTCGGTGTCCCAAAGGCCATAGTCATAGACCATGGTTCTCATTTTCGAAATTATATGATGACAGAGCTTAGAGCGCAGTTGGGTTTACGTCACGACAGCTCAACTCCTTATTATCCATAGGCCAATGGCAAAGTTGAAGTCATTAGCAAAGCTATTTTCATTATGCTTCAACGAACCATTGGAATGCATAAACGGAATTGGCATCTTATGATTTTTTTAACTCTGTGGGCATACTGAACTTCGGCTAAGACAACGACCGAATTAACACCTTTTCAATTGGTGTATGGTTTGGAAGCCATGCTCCTAATTGGGTGTGAAATCCCTTCTTTGAAGTTAGCTATCAAGTTACTCCCTATTACTTCACCGAAATATGAACGATTTATTTACGTCGAACATCTCGATGAGACTCAATGAATTGCTACTTTGGTTATCGAAGATCAAAAGAAACGAGTTAAAGCACAGTATTATAAATCTGTAAGTATGCTTATTTTTGCTGAAGGAAACTTTGTCTTGCTATATGATCAAGCTCTTTATAAGTTGGGGGTTGGAAAACTCGAAGAAATGTGGCATAGGCCCTTTATCGTTAAGCGATTATTAGAAAAATGCACCTATTATTTGGTCGATTATGAAGGGAATCAATTGGTTGAGCCCCAAAATGGGCTCTATCTCAAAAATAATTATGCTTGATTTAGCATAAATACTTTGTACTTTAGTGTGTGTGATTCATTAGTGTATAGTAATACTTTGGTGTGATTTTTTTCTTTTGAAGATGTGTTTTCCTCTGCTTACCCTGTGTTACACTTGGTTTGCAGTTTTCGTCAAACCATTATGTTGGTTTTGATGATGGTGCTTGTCATAGTAAACGGAACTTGTCTTCCACAACATGAGCATTGTTTTCTCCTAGTGGCGAGTTAGTGAATTCTCAAAGCGTATGCTTGGGTCAAACAAATAACAACATTTTCGAAATATAGTGCGGTTATCAAACTATTATCGGAAGTTGTTACTCTTGGTATTAGGGAATTGGTTGTTAAAATCGATTCACAACTCGTTGTGCTACAATTCAATGGACATTATTCAGTCAGAAACCATCACATATTATGCATGTATCTATGTGTTCCATTCTACATGTTCGATTATTGGAATGAAATTTTGATTACATTACTTATCAACATATTCCAAGACATTTGAAGACATTAACTCATACATTAGCTAATTATGTGTTAGACAGATGTTACACAGTAATTTGTCACCGTCCCTACCATTCCCCGTCCCGCACAATGGAGGACCCATAATGTGACCTGTGAACACTGTCATGCACTGAAAACATCATCATTGCATCCCTCTGAGTATGAGCTTCATTTCCCCTTGAGACATCTCCTTGCAAAATCCATGAAAAACAGCTCTTTTTGCATTGGCGCGGGTAGACAGTTCAGTGCTCGCGCCAATCAGGGAAATCATGTAAAGAGGTCGCGCCACTTGGCGCTCTGTCATAGAGCAGCAATCGCGCCACCCATTTTAGGGACTGTTTTTTAAATATGGATGGAGGAAGTTGAGTTCAAACAAACTCACAACCATTGCCTATCTTGAGTTGGGAGGTTTGGCTGCGGGAGTTCTATGGAAGGGAAGTGGTTTTGCCACCTTCTATGGAACCCTCCTTGTTGATAGGGCCAATCCCATAATAATAGGGATCCCAACTCCCTCCTTCCCCATCTATAAAAGCTTGCTCAGATCCATGGCAAGCTAGTCTTGAAGTGCTGAAGCTTTGCATCTCCCTATTCCCAAGTGCCTTTGTGCTGTAAAGAATCCTTCTTTCCCTTAAGGCCCATTCAAGCGAGGAGACCATTGTTACGAGACTCTGGAGAGGTTTCCCTTTCCTTGGCGAGCTTTGCGAGACGTGGACGACCGGAGACCCGTTCGAAGGAAGCTGCGACGTCAGAACTTGGTTGTAACTTCTATTCGTTTATCACTTTAATAGATGACTATGATTATGGTTCCACTCCTTTTGCAATCATGTTGATGCGAGTAATATCTTTTCTGACCGATATTTAGTTACGTATGCTGGTTCCTATGCATGTATCTGTTCGTCTCTTCTGTGTGCAGGTGTTCGTCCACGGAGATCGTGGAAGGATTGTGATCTGCCAGGGCTGAAGGACGGGGCATCTTCTTCTTCAGATCTAGCGTTGGAATCCAGGTAGGCTCTTATCCCAAGTCTTTCATTTCGTAACTAGGAGCTTGCGTCATAGCATTGTTTGTTTGTTGCTAGACCCCTGTTGGGCTAGTAGGGATCGCCTCTGTCCGCAGAGGGGATTTACCTCCTCAACAAATTGGCGACTCCACTGGGGATCGTCCGGTTTTCCTTGTCCCGTTTATGATTGGTTCGCTTTGATTATTTCTCCTTGCTTGATAAACCTTCTGGGTTGGATTCTTTCATTATTTTAGCCTCTTGGTTTGCTTAGCTTGTGTTGGTCTCTTTTCAGATTAGCTTGTTTTTAATTTTCATTGAAGAACTCGACTGGCGCGGGTTTTTACCTGACAGTCGCGCCACTTGGCGCGTGTTGCATTTGTCTGTCTCGCGCCACTCGGCCTCTGGCGCTAGTTTCAAGGCCACAGTCGCGCCACCCCTGTGACTTTTTTGAGTTTCTTCAATTTTTGGCTTTCTAAGCTTGACCAGTACTTTTCTTCTTGATTTCCTGATTGTTTGAGTGTATTGGAGTCTGGTTTGACTGGAATTCACCGCTATCCTTTGGTTGTTTGCCTCTATCTATCGGTTTCACGATTTGAGCCCTAGGGCATCTAGTGGCATAGTGAATCCAGCCCTCCTTGGGAGTTTTGGTGTCTTGATTGTCCTGTCGACTTGTTGATTGATTCTCCACGCCCTCTTAGCAGTCTTTGATTGTTTTGTTGCGTCTTTTGAGTGATTGTTCATTCTTTCATTCAGAATTCGTTTGCCCTTGCTTTGGACCCAGATCACACGGTCCATTGGGTGTTTCGAGTCTTTCTTCGATTTGAGAGACTTTGGGTCGATTTAGAGATTTGGTTGCTTGCTTTGTTGAGTGAATGTTGCTTGCTTCGCTCTCTTAGTTATCATTTCTCCAATTGTTCCTTTTGTTTTCAGTGCACATTAGCCATTAAACATTGAAAATCAAAAAAATATATAGTCTCTTTTGTTTTTAATTAGTGCAAATTGTCATCTTTTCCGTATTACTAGTGATTAGTGTTTGAATGAAAAGTGTGCAATTGCATTAGTTGCATTAGAGACATTCTTGTTTGTATTCCGTTCATTTCGTTTGTATAAAAGCTCTCGACTCTCATTTAACTAGTTTTCATCGAACGAAATGTTGCATCGTGGCATATAGCTTGCATTTAGGAGACACTACATACGATAGGGCCTGGAAATTGAAACTTAATTGAAGATCAACTGTAAATTTATTCAATTAACCTAAGGCAACATTGGAACTTAACGCAACATATTTAGAAGGTCTAGGCTAGAGACGTGTTCCGGCGTCGTTAAACCTAGCACCTGTCGTTCGCCTATTGGCTTTAGACAGCACTAGTACGGACTTGCGCTCCCCGTACCGTCGAGTATATAAAGGGAGACCCCTATAGGTTTGCAATCCTTTATCCACAGGAAGCCGAGTCTGCCACCTTTTACCCGTGATACACCGAACACAGCATTCGGGGAGACTACCTGCACGTACGGAAAGTCCTTGGTCGATTTCTGTTTCATTTTTGAAACCAAGGTGTATATTGCAGTTCACGGATATTTGGTACACCCTTTGTGCCTAGTTTTTCCTGAGCGGTCATTTGGTCTTTTCTGACTCCCTAAACTTGAAAAGACCGTCAAGCGCTTGTCCTTTCACGCTTGTGTCAACTCTGAAAGAGATAGAGTCATCTTTTTATCGTTTCTCGACTCTTAAAATATGAAACGGTAGAACTTCTTATTTTCCAATGTGGTAAAATTAATCGCCCACGATTTCACACCTATTTAGAACATTTGATTGTGGATTTGATCGTGTTTTTGTAGCCGTTTTTTAGCTGGTGGTTTTGGGGTTTGATAATAACTTTTTGAGTTTACCAGCAAGAGTCCCCTCGGAAGAATCTGGGTCACTTTCCTCCTTTTGCAAATGTTGGTAGCTCTTATATGGCGACGATTGTCCCTTCTGGGATATTTGTTGGGTTACTATGGTTGTTCTCAACCTACGTGGTTCCAAATGTCTCGATTCTTGGTCAATGGGTTCCTCACAGAACCACATCATGTTGATTCAGGTGGACCCTCTCCCTTCTTCTTTGTTCCCAGGTCTATCCTCTCCTCTTCGGTGAAAATCTGATTAGTACCTTGGGTGGCTAGAAGAAGAAGAAGACAAGAAGAAGAGTCGATAAGAGGCTAAATAGGCCTACGCCTAGAATATCCTCTTAATCAACTTTCCCAACCCTCCACGGAAAGTCAGTTCCGTGCATGTTGTCTACTTGAGAGACCATTCTCTTGAAGGCCCTTTTGGCATTCCCAAAGTACTGAAATATGGTCTCCAACCCCCGACCACCATTGCCTTTGACAAAGTCAGGATTGAAGGCACGTCTTCAGGCTGGCATTTGGCTCCAGAACTCAAGCCGGTGAATCCATAACACAGAAGTTGTGCAGAGAACTTGTGCCATTCACCTTTGACTCATATATGGATGAGCCAGCAGGTTTTGGACAACGACCGGTTCACACCACGCAACCACAGTTATATTCGGCTTTCTTCGAGTCCTCCACCAGGCCCAGTCCAGTGTTTGGTCAAGGATTGCTCTTGGTCGATCCCACTCCCCAGAAGTGTTCCCAGATCATCACGACCAACCATGCCAGTGCATTGGATCGGTGAGCGCCCCGTCACGTGCACCGGTCTTTTACGTCCAAAGTGGATCCCACTCTCTGTCCTTACGGTCTCCTTGGTCTTCGAGACTTGGAGAAAGATTCTCCTGTCCTATGCTTCAAAGCCGCTCCTCCACCTCCCATGATGGAGGCTCAGAGGAATATTCCTCCGCCTTGGTGGAGGTGTGGAGCAGCTCCGTAGCATCGAGGGGAAGACCTTCGCATTAGATGGTAGCCCCCTCTCACGTAGTTTGATGCAGCTTCCTTTATTTGGAATCGATTTGAGGATTTAGCCTTGAGTCTTATGTGCCTTTCGGAATCACATTACGGGCTCTTGATACAGTTTGTACCGGTCTCATTATAAGACGAAGGAATTAATGCAGTGAAATGTCCTATCTTCAACTACACAGCAACTTTCGGTTCAGCCACCGCTTCTTTGTTCTGTGATCTGTTGACATTCAATCGAAGGACGAGTCCAGCGGGTGAGATCCTTCAAGGGTTACGTGCTTTGGGAGGGAAAGCGAGTCCATATGGACGTGATGGTCGTTCCGGGCCTTGGTTTTATTACACTCTTTGAGGCGACGATTACACTTTATGCCATGGGAGCGCTTGTCTCCCTCCCCCTTTAGCCAGTGGTCTTTTTTCCCACATGGAAGGACGGATCGTGACCATTGATGGGTTATGCGTTTCTTGGTCCTAATGGCAAGTGAGTCATGTCACCCCCTCCCTGGTTTTATCCACTGTTGTGCTCCTTTACCTTGGTCAACTGTCTCTGGCTACTTCTTGTCTGTACTCGGTGATGATGCCGTTGTGCATAACAATGTCAGGGGCATTGAGTCTACGACTTCCGGGGATGTTTTCTTCAAATCGAGTGGAACTCTTGGAAACCACCGCCATCTTTTCATTTGCAGAGTGTAAGTGGTGAAGGTCCATGATTCATTCTGTCTTGTGCCAAACTCTTAAAAAATGAAACAAGGTTGGCAGACAAAGTTCCTTGTCTTGTGTCAAGCTCCTTAAAAAAAATAAAACAAAATTAAAATGAGACATAGAACCCACTTGTCTTGTGTCAAGCTCCTTAAAAATGAAACCAGGTTTATGAGACCGTTCCAGTCTTGTGCTCCAGCTCCCTAAACCATGGAAACAAAGGTGTTTTGAGGATAGTTCTTTTAATGTGTCAACCTCGTTAAAATAATGCAAACACGTTCCCGTTCAATTTGAGTCTTTGTTTAGATCTCCGTAAAATCCCAGTCGAGTCTTTCTCTTGATCTCGTCACTTGAACCTTCACTCACATCCCTTGCTTTCATATGTGGTGAAGCTTGAGGGCATGTACCTGGTTAGTCACATCAGAGCATGCTTATTTTCACATTTCTAGTTTGTAATCGTTTCAAGCTTGTGTAAAATGACAAACAGTTTCGGCATAGTTTATCTTTGTTTCAAGCTTGTGTTGTAAAAAATGAAACCTTGTACCACCTCTTGTGATGGTCATTTTGCTCAAACTGTTTTGAGATGAGCCTTGGTTTCCCTCACTCATTGTCACTGTCTGGCAGCCGATCATATGCCTTCACTTGGTTGTTTCCAGTTCTGGGAGACAGCTGCTATGAGTGGTCTTGTTGGCCGGCCTCTGACCTTTATTTGTTAGGAAGTAGTTCCACCATTGCAGAACCGTTGCTACCCTTATTTTCTGCTAGTTCCTCGAGAGGGAGTCATCTCTTTACGACTCTTTACGACTCTCTAAACATGAAAAGATTGCGGGAGCCCCATATCGTTTCGATCTCGTTAAAATGGACAGATAGAGCATTCATGAGTATAATTTTAACCTTTTTAGGTGGGATGGATTGATTCTGAAAAGAACCACCTAACCTATCGCGATGAGTTTTCTCGGATATTGTTTCTACACCTTTTGGATACGAGAAACTATTTACGAAAAGAGGACCTTTGGTTACTTTTGATGCAATCTTTTCAAACTCAGCTGCTGAAGAAGCAGGAGTTCTTCCTTTGTCGAGTTTCGTTAAGCCACGATGACATCGGATCTAGTCAAATGACGTTCTCCAGGGTTCTCACTCTGGGACTCGTTAAATGCAAGGGATGGATTACTTTAGAAGAAGTTATACAACAAACATATGATGTCCTCTTACCAAGCTTGTAAAAATAAAATTATACCGAATGGTGGGAAAAAATGGAACCATCAAATGGTTGATTCGTATCTGTAAGCTCTTGATTCTGTTTTATGTATTAAGTGTGGGTTGGGGACATCTCATCTAATTCCTTCCACTTTGCTTCCATAGGTTTGGGTAATCTCTTTGGCCTCTCATCTGTTCTTCATATCGTCATGCATGACATGATCATTTGACGTCAAATCACTTGATCCATTGTCGTCTTGGTTTATGTATTTCAGAGAAGTTGGCCTCTGAATATATTCTCTGTTTGCTCATACTCGTCAAATTCTTAACTTTAAAACATTATGTTCCACTCACAAATAAGTATGCGATGATGAGATCATTAGCCCACCTTAGATCAGGTCACTTCTGTAGGCTTCAGCTCATTTATCCAGTTGAGTCTGAGATACAGTGGTACAGCAGGAGCACCTCAGTAACGTGGGGTTAGTAACAGCCTGACGTGAAGTTTACATCATTGAAAAGCTTCCATTGGTGTGGTCTTGCGAATTGTTAGACGTCAACTCAGCCTTACAATGTAGCATCAAATTTCTTGCCCATAGTACTGTAAGTATCGTGTATTGTTGTTGGTTTTTCTCTAGCGTCATTCCATGACTCTAATCATTGCTGTTAGCTGGTGTGATCATTCTCCTCCAGCCTCAGCCTCACATTCTTTGCTGAGACTTATGTGCCATTTGAGTCGAGATGGAAGCTTTAAGACCACAGTTGTCTTTGTGTGTCATTGGTGGTTATTGTCATTATCTTTGTGACTCAGATTGGATGGCTGTGCCACCAGTCTATTTGTTTGATCTTGATGGATGTTATTATGCCCTAGATGGATTCTCCTTTCTTCCATTGGATGTTTCGTCCATACTATCTCTCTTATCATGTTTAAGGTCTCAGGTTGTACGTACGTGGAGGTTTTCTGACGAGCCTTGGGTTACATGTTCTCGTAAAGCATTTCACCCTCTCTCTCGGACTCATGCTTTGAAATAGACACAGTGAGCTGTCCGTCCCTACCATTCCAGTCCACCTGTCCCAGATGGATCTGACCTGGGCACATAGCACATTGGCCTCATCATTGCTCCCCTCTGGCTCATGACTTGTTCTCTGAATATCTGCAATCCAGCAGCTCTTTTTTTGACTGTATTGCAGTAACAGGTTCAGACCTCAGCCCTCAGGAAAATCACACAAAAGTGCCTTCACTCTGTCCTCAAACAATCCCAGCCACCCATTTTAAGAGGCTATTTTTACTATATGAATGTGATTGATTCAAACAAACTCACAACCGCACTATCTTGAGTTGGAGGGTTTGGCTACGGGATTCTATGAAGGGAAAGCAGTTTCCACCTTCATGGAGCCCAACTTCACTTGCTGATGGGCTAATCCCACTGTCATCAGGGTCCCAACTCCCTGTTCCCCATCTATAGCTTGCTGGGATCCTTGGCAGCTGACTGAAGTTCTGGCTTGTCTATTTGTTTGATGCACATCGCCAGATCCTTACACTTGTACAGGCCATTAAGCAGGATGGACAGAGAGAGGTACATTCCCTTCTTGGTGAGCTGCCTTTACAGGGCAGTAGATGGTTAGACTGAGGCTGTGTCGAGTTTGGATATCCTTCTTCGTTGCTCTTGTCAGATCAATGGATATGGTTCCCTCCTTTTGCAATCAACATCAGTATGTCTTTCCGACCGATACCATTCACATTATCTTGGTTCTATCCATGCCTCTGTTACGATGTATGTGCGGGTATTCGTCTGGAGATCGTGGAGTTAATCAGTCTTATATAAAGAGTGAGAACAAGAAACATCTTCTTCTTCAGATCTGTTGAATCCCGGTGAGCTCTGTCCCAGTCTTTCATTTCGCCTTTCAGAGCTTCGTATATGGCGTGTTGTTTGTTGCTAGACCCTAAGGCTAGCTGCAGGATACTTCATCCTTGAGAGATTTATCTTAGTATGCAAGACAGTTTGTTAAATCAATTCCACAACCCTAGGTGTCACTAATTCAGGACATTGTATTAATTGGAAACATCACATATTATGCATGTGTCTTATGTATTCCATTCTATGTCAATTATTGAGACTAAATTTGCAGGTGCCTTCACGTAAACATAACAAGACATTTGAGGCAGTAACTCATACATTAGCTAATGTGTTGGTGAACATTGCATCATATGTAAAAACCAAAACATCATCAAGACTAAAGAACATTCTTGTTTAAAACATACTTATATATATATATATATATATATACCTATATATCTGCCTCTCAATCCCAGCTGGCAGAGACTACAAAAAGTGGGTCAAAAAGAACTAAATGAGACCATCCTCTGTCTACTGACACAGTCATGAGGTGGTAATATAAACAACTCTGACCCATCGGCTAACGTTCGACGAAATGGTTGAAACCTCCATTGAGTGTCCCGATATCGAGGTCGGATGTGAAAGTAAGAAACCTGTGTAAAATTACTCTCATCAGAGGTCACTGGATTAAAACCCGCTTGAGCTATGGGATCTTTGACACCTCATACTTAAAAAACACCTCAATGTTTGGCTTCCAGACTTTGGTTAGCTGCACAGGAATGCCTAGAAGTGCCTCACCACTCTCAAATATAAAAATAATCATAAAAATTAAGCTCTTTGGCTTCTTTAAAAAAAAAATCAAATGTTGAAAAACTTTAAAAGAGCAATTGCCATGAAGATCATCCCTCTCTCCCAGTGGAGAGAGCCATCTCGATCTCCTTGAGCTCATTTTATTATGTATAACTGATCATCAATCATTATGAGATGTCGTGTCCGTAAGCTCAGGAGGAATGTCATACATTGCCTTCTGTGAAGATCAACTCACTCCTGTCTACAAAATGGTGGATCTCGTCGATTGTGGAGATTCCTCTCTTTGAAGTAAATAAACCTCTCACAAGGAAGGAGGGAGTGATTGATTGATCTGTATCCGACGATTCAACTTCCATTGCTTTTTTCATGAGTGATTGATCCTTAGATTTACTTGAAATCCATTGCACGATTCACTCTTGGTTCTGAAATTACGACTATGTGGAGGTGGTTTTGCTCGCCTCATCAGCTGGTTTATCTTACTACAAAGGCAATGATATAAGGACTATCGGAATTAAGTCATTAATGGTCTTGATGTCAATTTCCCACTCTGGTCTTTAGAGACCGTCAGTGAGATGTCACAGCGATAGATACATCTGCTTACTCTATGCTGGTCCTAGACCAGCTGAGATATGGGTCCCTCACGGATGGGCAATGAGTAATAGATATTAAATACATCGATATCCTGTCTTTGATCACCAATCACAAAAATTTTCGGTCCATCTACCATCTCACCAAAATTTTCTGATAAATATGCTTGAGATGCTTTGTCTTGATTATGGAATAATTTGAGAAAATCTGGTTTGATACTCTTGTGCAATTTGGATCTTCAAGGCGCCTGATCCTGAGCGTCACTGACCCCTTCTATTTCCACTCCAATTGCCATAATTATCCTTGCAAAACATTAATTAACAAAGTTAAACATGTACTCATGAGAGAAATTTGAAAAATAGTGATAATTGGGTTTATAATGAAATTTGTTATGACACAGTGAGCTATCTGAGATGCTAATGTGTATACGTAATTTGGTCATTATAAATTAAAATGATCATGATTGATCAAACCCATTCTTTATTCTGCAGCTACTAGTTTTCAAAACCATATGTGAAAAAATTGAATAAATATAATAATGAAAATGTATTGCAGGAAATCTATTGCCTACAATGGAAAAGAATTACCATGACTGGTGGTCTAGCTTGATAGAATAGAGGCACCAAAGTTCGGAATAAAAATTAGAGAGAAATTATGCTCTATCAAAATCAAATGATAAACTAGTTTATTTGGTTTACTTTTAAGATTTATTAAAAAGAAGCTTTACCAAATATTTTTTATTAAAAAGATATGTATTTGGTGTTTTACCCGTGTTACATTGTATTTTACAGTTAATGTGATTGGTTGCATGTGTGCAAAAGTAGATCATTATATGAATCAATTTGATGATAGTGACGATGAGTTATCTTTTATCACTTTTCGAACTACCGTGAAAACAAGCAGAAAAAGAAACCCCCACAGAGTCAACTTTAAGCTCTTTTGACTCTCGAAACATGAAAATATTTCTAAAGAACTTGTCACTAAGTAATCAAGTGTGGGTGTCATCTCAGTGTAGTGCCCCTTTTTGGGCTAATATTGACCTAATTATGAAAAAGGAATACCTTGTTCGATCATGAATCGGGAGGTTCTCTCGGATATTTTTCTACCTTTTGGATTCGAAGACTCTTGTAGAAGAAAAGGACCTTTTGGACTTTTCTTTTCATCATAAAACTCCTAACCCACTGATATCTTGAGTTGCACCCTCACGGACTGCGTAAAACTTAAACAACGAAGGAATTATCTGTAGCAATAAGAATCAGTTACTCCTTCCTAGGACTTGTTAAACTTATAGAATGAGATTCATTTGAGGGTGAACATACGTCAAGATGGAATCCTCTTCAAGCAGCCTATAAAAACAAATAGGTACTCGCGAAATAAAGGAAAATGGAAGTAAGAGTGTTTTATATCTTGACTCTCAAGGTAATGAACAATGCTTCCTGTATCTAGCATTTTATCTTTCTGCAAGGTCATGGTCAATTCTCCTGTTTATAGTAGCTTTGAATATGTTCTGGGGTTTGCACCACCTAAACCATCACTTCCCAGGCATAAATTAGGAATCATGATAGCCCGCCTATAAATGCCGGGATACGTAGATTCTATGATATAGGGTGAGTCGGGTTTCGTGTGCGATTTCCAGGAATGTGATGCGGTTGGCGGAGGGGATGGGAATTGCTTCATTATTAAATGCGGGTAACCTAATCCCTATTGCATTATTAGAGATGGTTTCTCAAATATTTATTTCTCTCTTGAACATGGCTCATCTCCATTTCGTGTGAGTTTGCAGGGATATCCTTCATTCTTCATTTGATTTAAGGTTTGAAATCGAGTTTTCCCTCCTCATTCGAACGATCTTGCTTTCACCATGAACTTTGATCCTATTTTGAGTCAAATGCTGCCAAACTCCAGGAGTCGTATCCTTTGATATGTTCAGAAGTCTATGTAAAAGTCAAACACCCTCACTTATTTGACCCTCTCTGCCAACAATCTTGACCCACTCTGTATCATCTGAAAATCCTTTTATTTAGGTGTTAATAGATTGTATTTAGGAACATTATAGCCACTCTTAAATAGATCTTCTTATGACTTGTCTCATTATCCGAGGGAAGGTATTTGAGAAACTCACTATTCTTGGAGCTTGCATGCCTCGATATTTCTTCGCATTTAGCAGAAAGGTTCACATCATTGTGCCTTCGATCGAATGATTATAAAAGTGTTCGACTTATTCAATTCATTCCACATGTAGATTGTGTTTCGTGCCTTGAGGCCATCATCATTATTGGTGGTTTCTCTGCACTTATTATGGTTTACCTCATCTACAGTGTCAGTGTTCTATATTTAAACATAACATCTATTCACATGGTTATATTTGTAGGTGGTAGATCGAGATGTGGCAAATACCACAGATCGTGTATGTTGGTATCAGTTGTAGCTGGGATTCATGTGTATTCTCATTGCTACACATAAATCATTTCTCTGAATGGTTAAAGCCATATAGTGGATCCATTGATCTCTTTTTAGACGGATGGTTGTGTCCATGTACTTGAGTTCATACGTTATTTGATACCTATTCATAGAATGTGTCTTTAAAGGAATATTATGGAGATATGTCATATATTGTATTGTGTTTGATTGGCTGGTGAGGTCTCATTGAGTGGTTTTCAAAGTCCTTGCCATGGCACGATAGTGATTCAACCATCGCCACAGGTTTTGTTCTTTGGGGGAATTATTGCACGGTCATTTTCTTAACATTCCTTAGTCATTTATCCCAGGTGTCTATATTTTTATTACTCCATTATTCTTAAGCATGTAAAAGCGACAAGATCACCTATGCTGAACTTGTTCATCTTTCATAACATGCTTAAAGTATCCCCGAAGGCCTAAAAGAGAAATGTCATGAAACCTTTATATAGTTTGTAAAAACTCTAAGTGCAAGCCCAACATGGTTCCTCCCTTAATAGCCTAAGCATCATAGTCCCTATTCTAGATAAGCTTCTTTGGTAGTAGATTCAGTAGTAAGTCGCACTTGGTCCTCTTAATGAGTTTGCCAAAAATGAAGTAGAAACTTAGTCTCAAATTCTGCTCGCAAGTGCAGTACTTATTTGGTTGAGGATAGTGAAATACTCCCATTTTTGCTTGATATTATCTCAAATATTTCCCTATGAGATAATAACACCTCATTAGTGGATCATAACCTCTCCATCACTACAAAAGAGTGCCATGCTAGTGAGTCTTGGTTGGTCATTTTTGATTTCCTTACTTTGATTACCTAGATGTCAATTTCCCGAGGGAAGGAGAAGAGATTTAAATTCTTGGATTGGACTTGGATTTCATTCAGAAAGGAGGCCTTCAACATACGGCACCGATTGTAAGCTTCCCTTATTTTATTTAATAATACAAAGTATTCTTTGATTCTAGTAAAACATTAATATTAGTTACAGTTGCATATTAATCCTTGATCTATAGTGTGAGTTTATATATATGCCTACGTATATTTTGATTTGTTGTATGATCTTTCTTACGATTATTCGAATGACTAGAAGGCATAAATGAGAATAGAGCACGAAGCAAAAGGATCAAACATTGACATCGAAACGGTTGCATAAGGTAAAAGTGGTCATCTCTCTCACCATTATTATTTGATACAAGCTTAAATCTTGTATTATTTGTCACATTTTTTACTGACCACTCTGATAGATGAGGATCACTTACTTTTCCAAAGAGGATCTGCTGCATGTAACTATCTCTATCTGTTTAACTTCCCAGCAGCTGTGTTAATGTATGATTTTCTACTTTGCCAAGTCTCTATTTTACTTGCATTGTTCAATTTAGGGTAGCCTAATGGTCGTGGTATAAATCGTAATTGAAATACATCATAGGCACTATTTATTGCGTACATCTATACAATTTGGATGATTATACAACTGATAATTTTATCACATGAATAAATCTCGATTGGGTATATACATGCTGAGTTATTTATGATTTGATTTATCGATTAATTGGTTGAATCATATTACCCACTACTTGACCTCCCACTAGTTCCTCAGATACATTGAACTAGTTTTTAAGTGAATTAACTCATATTTACTTGAATTAATTTATTACAACAAAACCAGCAATAGGCGACTCATCGTGGATATCACACTTGTCATGTTATGACCTTATCTTGAATTAACTGGAACTGTCATTAAAAATACTTAGTTAACTCATTCAGAATTATATTGTCTTGTGATATTGAATTACAATTCATCTTTAAATTAATAAGATTAACAAGATGATGATCTAGTGAAAATTAAGCACCTACACTAGGTGGGTGAACATTATTTTTAGGTGTATGTCTATTTTGAATGGTAGACAAATTCTATTTAGCGAGTCTATTTATAGATGGTTGAAAATTCTATTTATAGATGGTTCTATTTTTAGATGCATGGACTAAATTATATTTATAGATTAGCATGTCTAAAAATAGAATGCGTATCGATTATTATTATCTCTTAATAATAATTTTAGACAATAAATAATCTAGCTAACTATTTGAAGCACTTGATTTCGGTTAATTGGTGCTTGGCAAATCAGTTGGTGAAGGAATTAAGTTCAGGTTGGTTGGTGGGACAATAGTGGACGTTTGTAATTGAGTGATACAAAGTTGTATGCAAAGTTGGATGTGTAGTTATGTGTGAGTTGTAAAGTAGTTTTAACTTCGATTGATGAGTTAAACTCGTTGTGCTAGTTGTAACTAGTTGTAACTGAATACACTAGTGAGAGATCAGTGAATTAAATATTAAATTAATTCACATGGAGTGATCTCATGCAGTGAGAATTTACTATTATTAAAGCTACATGCCATGTTGATCCCGGTGGAGAACCATTGAAGATAGGTGAAAGGACAAGTTTGAATACCTATTGTGACATTAGTGTGGGTGCATTCGCCAAACACACATTAGAGGTCTTAAGCCAAAGTTAAGCAGTCAAAGTGAGCAGATCGAATTCATTCAAGATTGTGATGTGATTAAAGTGGAAGCGGGATCTCAGGAGACCGGTAAATTGGTACATCCTGTATGTTTTGTATGGCAGTTGATGTGAGACAATTGTATATTGTACTGAAGAGGCTATTGGATTATAGTTTGTATAGAGATTGTTCAAATATGATATATATATAATATATGATAGTGGGTTTTTAGATTTATGCTTTCTTTGGTAAACATATGTGTTGTCGTGATTGATATTTACTGTGTGTTTTCAATTGGCGATTAAATTTCCCAAGATTTAATGAAAGTTATATATTTAACGATGACATATAATTTTAGATAGGAAAATCAGAAATACATAATTGTATTAAAAACATTCCCATAGTATCGGGCAGGTGCAATTTTGAAACATTAGTTGAGTTTGTTGGTGGAAACAATTTGAATTCTATTTGGAAGAATTTCTTGGTGCGACAGTTGAAGTAAACATGAAAATGGCTTTCAATGGTTTGCAGCTGAAGTCTCCTCAGACCGCCCTCTGAACTACATTGCATGGAAAGGATAGGATGGGTGGTAGCAGGAATGTGGCTTGAAGGAATTCATGAAGTAGTGATTTTCTTAAGCCCACTTAAAGCAGATGCTACATTATGGCGCTGGTAAAAGCGCGAAGACAAGAAATTTTGTTACGAAGGTGTGCGGGGATACCATATTGTCTCGAGCCTTCATGAAAAAGCCACTCCATTTGCAATGTGGAAGGCTTTGACAGATATTTTCAAAGTATAGCAATGACCTGCCAAAAGGAAGTGGTGAAAATTAACTCAGGAAGAAAGATTAGGATGAGAAGAGGCGACAATATTTCTAAGTATCTCACAAAGTTTGTCCAATGCCGGATGGTGGCGGGAGTGTCAGAATCACGGTTCGATGATGATTTGGTGAGCCTTCTCTTGGGACTTCCTAAGAGTTGGCACAGTTATCAGACTCTATCAGTAGATGGGAGAAAACTCTAGATTGGGAATAGTAGCAGTCGGAATCTAGTGCGAGGAGTAAGTTCGGGTGGGCAGGAAGATGGCTCTTCATCAAAGCATGATGATGAAAGTTTTGCACAGCTCTGAGCAAGAGAAAGGAAGAAATTCAAATCCCATTCAAAATCCAGTCTAAGGCAAAGAATCCTCATTGTCAAGGGTGAAGTGTTTCCATTCATCACGAAACATGGGCATCTCGCCATAACTACCTGAAAAATAAGAACAAGAGTTGCTGCAGGGGTTACTGAAATTTGGTGAAGTACTCACAATTTTGAACTTGATTTCTCTTTGATTGCATGCTTGGTTTCAGCGTATCGGATTACGTGTGCTGGTATCTTGATAGTGGTGCTTCCTTCTTCACATGGAGAAAGGGGAGATAAGGAGATTTTTAGTGACTTGGAAGGAAAGAAGAATCTCCAAATGCACATATAGATATGGGCGGCGATGGACGATACGGTGCAGCGACATTGGTGCAATTACCTTTAGGAAGTCAGTTGACATTTGGGTGGAAATATGTTATGCATGTTAGGGTGCGAGAAGAAAAAGTTGGTCTCTCGCAATGTTGGAGGACGGAGGCTATGACGTTGTTATCGATGATGGAAAATATTTCTGCGACATAAAGCAATGATTCAAGCCAAGAGGATGATTAAGTCAAGAATATCCTAAAAGCAGAAGGTAGATAGTTGCGATTATGTGGTGGGAAAAGAAGAAGAAGTGGTGAGAAGGCTGGGATGAGGCGAATTATGGCACGGGCGATTAGGCCCATCTTCATCATGGCGCCACTGAAAATTTTCGGCTGATTTTGCTGGGCTTCCCGAGGGTACACTTGTACAATTAGATCGGTGCAGGGATGTACTATGGAAAGTTTGGAAAGTCCACACCTTTCATGAAAAGGAGGAATCGTGTGGTGATCCTACAGAGAGAGTTCACAGACGTGTGTGGACCATTCTCGGTTGCTTCATGAAAAAAACACGGGTATTATGTTCTTTTGTTGATGACACTTCTCATAAATGATGGATCTTCCTTCCTTGCAAAGGAAAAGTCAAACAGTCTCAAGTTAACAGGATGTAAGGCATTGGTTAAGAAGGAAGTGGGAGAAAACAAGTGAGGAAATCGCTGGAGCAATATTAGTGGAGAATACATCTCGAAAATAATTCAAGACACTCTGCCAAAAGAAGAAATTGAAGAGAACTCATGTGCCTCATAACCCATGACAGTGAGTCTGAGAGGGAAGAACAGAATGATCGTGGGTGTTACACGAGCTATCTTTGCATGTTCGGGAGCCTACCGATGCATTTTTGGGAGGAAGCATGCAACATTAGGTTTATGTACAAAATTGTTGTCCTTAGAGTACTTGGCATGGTCACACTGAAGAAACTTTCTGCGGTAGCTGGATGTTCTCACTTTAAAATTTTGGCATCATCTGTTTATGTACATGTATTAAACAATGAAGAAGTTGGAGCTAGCTATTGAAGTTGGGATATTTTGGGTACAGGAAAAACCCATAATTATCATGTACTATTTTCCAAACGATTGAATTAGTTGTGGTGTGATGAGTTATAAAATTCAATGAGAGAAAGCCATGAAGTTGTCACTTCGAAGCTAGACTTACATCTACAAAAGGAAGACTTTTGGTTCCCAAAGATGAGTCTCTAGATGTGGATCAGCCACGGAGGAGGTTCATGGAGTGGAGGAGTCAGTCATGCGGAGCCAAAAATCGAGCGGAAAAGGTGCTGTGTGAGAAAGCGGAAGGCCCAGAAACGATGCGACACGGAATCACAGGAGTCCCTACTTCTGGCCAGATAGAGAGCCGGTCTCCCGGACACATTATGGATACATGTCTCTCATTAGCAAATATAGTGTTGGTTGATTCAATATTCTTTGAGCAGTGTCAAAGTTCTACCTTGGTAGATGCAATGCTTGAGTGAAAGTACAGCTCCATTGTAAACAAATGCTTAGGAGGTTATTAGCAATAGCTGATAAATGGTGTTAGAGTTAAGAGATGGATCTCTATTAAAGATAAAGCAAGTTATGATGGGGTGTTAAAATACAAGGCAGGATTTTGTTGAGCCTCCACAGTCAAGAGGATCAATTCTTGAAAAACATTTACTTATTATCTGATGTTATTCCCTAAGACAGTTGATCACATTCTTATGAAGTAGCAGATGGGTTAACACAATAATCAATAAGGATGAAAAAATTGTGTTATAATCAGATCGATGGGAAATGTACTGAGAATCTTGAAAGTTGAGATCTTCAACAATGAGTTACGTATATGAGACTCAAAGGAAGAACATTAACCTAAGTGAAGCAGCATGTATGATGTTGGTACACTCGGATCGATAGCTATTTCATGGACTTAAGCTACCAAGGTGAATGGATGCAGAAACCCTGCAAATTTTGGTGGAGGGTAAGCTTTTAATCATTGTTCTTTGTAACCAGATGATTTAATATTGTTGGTGATGAGCGAGATGATACACTCATGCAGGAGGACCTTACAAAGGAGTTTAAGATGAAGGATATGACTCGCTTACTATACCTTAGTTGGAAATATGGCGGTGAGAAGGTGAACTCTTTGTGTACCTCAAAATAAGTGTCCAAAGGAGATATTGGGTAAATTTCACTTGGTAGGTTGAACTATAGTGCACTCTTTCGAAGGCTGGAGGAAATGGGCCGCTACATGCAGAGGTAGTGGATGCTACTATCTATCGACGATTAGTGGGTTTACTAATGTATTTATTAATTGGTGGGCATATACTATGCGGTGAACCAGCTTAGTCCGTGAGTGGTTAAGACTGCAGCTCTTTTTTGGAAGGAGAGGAAATAATGTCTGTGAGATATCTCGGGGAGACACATATGATGTATGAAAACTATGAGCATTTAAGACAGAAAGCAGGATGAGTTAAGAGATTGCATAAACTACGGATGCCAAATTAGGTGGCAGTCCAGACATAAAGGCTTACAGCAGTTAGAGCCTCGAATCTATAAGTTGTTTCTTGGTACAGCGAAATAAAGTCCATGGAACTCGGGATTAGTCAGATGAGATCTATAATCAAGTAAGTTGCATGTGAAGCTATACCAGGATGAAATATCACAGTCGGTTTGTTTGGTTCTCATTTAGATGCTGGTGATTCATTGTTATAATCGAGTTGCATTAAACTCTCGATTAATCTTGTGTTCATGGTAGATCTAGAATATAGATGTCGGTATCATCATATCGGATATTTTAATGTGAGGAAGATCATGTTGTAGGTACATTCCCTACAGAAGATGGAATTAGATATTAAACAGAAAGCGCTCTAAGAGCAAATTCGGAATATAGAAGACAGGATCGGGGTGAAAGATAATCCCTTTTCTTGTTGAGAGGAGTGTTGCAGAATTAACAGTGATGATCCTAGTGAAGTGGCACACCTACACTAGGTGGGGCAGCGAGCTATTTTAGGTGTATGTCTATTTTTAGATATGGTAAACAAATGCTATTTATAGAGAGTCTATTATAGATGGTGGAGAAAATTCTATTTATAGAAGCGAGTTTATATTTTTAGATACATGGGCGTAGTCATATTTATCGTCATGTCATAAAAATAGAATGCATATAAATTATTATTATCTCTTAATAATAATTAGACAATAAATAATAATCTATTCTCATGACATGATTTCGATTAAACGATGTGACAAATCGATTTACTAAAGAAGATACAGTTCTAATGTTGGATTTGGTGGGACATGCGAGTGGACGTTTATGTGAGTGATACAAAGTTGTAACGAGTTGGATGTATTAGTACAGGTTATGCAAAGTATTTTAACTCGGTTATTAGTTATAGCTGGACTGTATTAAAGATACCACTGTGCAGAAATTAATTAAGTTGACAATGAATGAGATACGTCTTACATGTGAAGATTTACTCACATTAACTACACATATATGGATCAATGGAGACCCATTTGAGAGATAGGTGAAAGGAGCGATTTAAACCTATCGAGTTATGAAGATGGTAGATTTACTCTTGCAACCAAACACATTGGATATGCCGGTGAGGATTGTGATCAAGGCAAGGTAAAGATCGGAGTCATTCGGGGATACCCATACGTTAGGCAAAGTTGTGGAAAGCGATAAATGGTGCATGTATATGCCAATTTTAATATGTGATGTTAAAATGATTTAACATATTATGTTTGAGGACTCCCGGATTAAGTTTTGTACTTCGATATTGTTTCTGATCCATGACATATACATAATAACATAATAATTGGGGTTTTAGCTTTGTAACAAAATTGGCTGTCGTGTTATGTGTGATTTATCTTTTCTTCATGTGTTTTCAATTATAGTAAATTTCCATGAATTTAAGTATAAGAATTATATATTCCGCGATGTATACTAATTGTTAGATCAGAGAATCAAACAATACATAAATGTAATTTTCTACATTTAATTTCGGAAAAAATAAATTAAGTCTTTCTTGGTGTCATTTTCAACAAGTGTTAAGTCCTATTAAAATGTTGAAGTCGAGAACCTTGCAAAGTCATTTTGAGTCATCAAATGACACTTTTTTAGTAAATTAATAACGTAAAATTTTCAACATGAAATTTTCCCAAAATGACTTTCCAACAGTAAAAAATCCCTATCAATTGATCCATATCAAAAGTTATAATATTCCATAAGTTTACTGAACATTTAACACTACTGGCATTGAAATTGGATGTATCAACCCCAATTACTCACATATGTGAGGTTAGTCGTATTAAAACATTGCACTGATTCTAGAAAGACACGAAACCTTATCACTAATTGAGGTTAGAGCATGCTTTCTGCCCAGATTACTATCAAGCTATATTAAATATTTGGTAAGCTAAAAAAAAGGGTTCATTCTTATAGTGGTGTACTTTTCATAGTTTAGCTTATAAATTGGGATTTAAGAGCATATGATAAGTAGAAGATTTTGTATAACCATTCAGCATGAAGTATTAGAACAACTCCATAGTAAGTACCTCTTTCTTTGTATTTGCATTTTCATAACCGAAGAAAAAAGAGCATGTAAAGCCTCATCTTAGTTTGGTTTCTCCTTGTTGGTTTCCCATGTCACATCTTGAGTTCATTGTCGTTCTTTGATTTTAAAATTTTAAGTTATTTCCATTATTTTGAAAATAAGCTAAGTAATGATAATCTGAGATCTAGGAAAATAAATTTAATAATAAAGATATTTCAAAATACTATAGTTAGTTGCAGCCAGATCATTTAATGAAATATCCCAACAATTTATATTGTTTTCTGCTAGCGTAGTCTAGTAATAAGCGAAATGACCATTTTTAAAATATTTTCTAGTCAATTTTGTTCAAAAATCAAATTTCTAAATTTTTAAAATCTATCACGATTTTAAGTTGTTTAAATGTACCAAAAATAAAATTTTCAAAGGTTTTTAGTATTATTTAAACTATTTTACACATTCAAAATTATTATTTAACAACAATAAATCACAAAATCACTAGAATTATATTTACCATATTTGAACAAAAATATAAACTTCCCGTCTATTAGTTAGATTATCTTTTCTACTATATAATATTTCTTTTAATTCTCATACAAAGCATCTTTATGATTTTTATTAATTAAATATAATCATTGTCCATTACTGTTTCTACTATCTAGATCAATCATTCGTTCTCCAATTCTCTAAGTGTATACATGTCTCAACCAAGAACATCTCATAAAATGTTTTATTAGACTTAAATGACCTATTACACCATGTTATGTTACTTATATGACCTAGTTATATTTTATTTTTAATATAGGTATGACTCCATATACATCATAATAAAATATAAATATTGTGTGGTGGAAAGAAGGAACCTAGTGTTCATAAATTTCAAATATGTACCACACTTCTATTTTACTTGCTTGAGTTTCTAACCTGCACTCTTCATACTTCAATCCAACAAATTAATACTAAGGTTGTATGTGTTAAAAAAATGTATATTTGGAGCATTCTCTCTAAATATACTTATTCATCTTAAATTCTTTTTAATTAAAACTCAAACATTTATTAACAAAATTCTTTTTAAATTAAAAGCTTAACTATGTTATTTTACCTTTTACACTTATTTTATCTTTTAACCTTTGAACAGTGAACTTAGTTTATTTTTTCACAATTACTGCTTTCTTAATTTGATTAGTCAGCAGGATTCATTATAGCAATCATATAGTAAACCTTTTGATCATTGACTTTAGGCTAGGTATAATTTTGATTATAAATATTTACATGTAAATATTTACACAGTAATAAAGTAATATTTTTTTTGTTTCGTTGTATTAAAAAATTACTTTTTATATTGTTTGATGTTTGAGAGAATTGAAGTGTGTCGTTGCAAAACAATGACTATTGAATTAGAAAGCGGGAAGGAAAAAAATGAAAAGTAAAAAATAGAAGTAATAAATTAAAAATGAAAAACAATTAAATAAATTATAACCAATGAAAAAGTTTTTCAATTGTTAATAGTTTTTAAAAATTCGACATTTTATATAACTTTTTACAAATGAAAAGAAAAGAGCTAAAAATAAAATAATAATAAAAACATAAATTAAAATGGAAGAAAATAATTAAAAAACATTTGATAGTCTAACAATAGAAAATGAGAATTTCCTTGATGGTACAATTCCAGGAGAGAACCCGAGGTAGTTGAACTTTGTTTAAATAACTTTTTTTTCTTTTTCTCTTTTCTTTTCTTTTCTTTTCTTTTTTCTTTCTTTTTTTTCTTCACACTGAAAAAGAAAAAACAATTGATTTTTATTAATGAAGAACCCATAACATATAGTCTAGTTCTATTTCATCAATGATGTTTAAAAATGACCTAATATCCATCAACATATGACATACAAACATTATGATATAACAAATACTATAGCCCATGCATCTTTCATTTAAGTACATTATAAAATTAAAATTTAAGACACTAAACAAATATACGAAAACCGAATGGATAATCAATATTCAAATAAAGAAAGCTGATAGAATCATAAAAGATCACGACTGAGAAATAGAAGCTCATGGTTAAATTTCACCCTCATCGACCACATATCTTATTATAACCTATAGTGTAGTGAACGTATAGCAATCATTTCTTTGATAATCATATAGTAATGAATGAACCAAATATTCTTAAATGAAATATAAAAAAGTTTATAACTTGATTATTAATTTTCAAATGCAATTAAATTGAAGCCCTCATTGGAATATTTGTAGAAATTCCTTATAGATTCAAATTAATTGAAATTTACTAAAACAATAGCTTGAATCTCTACTCATCTACTGAAAGTAGTTCTACAATTCAGAAAATATCAATAACATAGAGCATGGATTATACATGCACATAGATTTATCAGAGAAAACAACGCTAGTCAAAACCCTTACTATATCTGTATTGCACTAGTAAAATAATTTGGATGATCAATATAACTTTCTCAAACTTCAAACTAACATTACATATATCTTCTATATCCATGACCATGCTTTGTGTGCAGCCGATTTTCTGCGCCAAGCCTCCAAACTCCTATTTCCTTGTGATGTTCCTCAAAGGAATTAGCCCATATTATTTAGGAAATTCCACTCAATCTAGATTGTCACGAATTCCTTTGGTCCTTTTTTATTGCATGCACCACAATACAACTTGGAATGAGTTTACAATCTATAATACTTCCCTTGAACTCCAACCTCAACTAGGTAACTTCAGATTCTATGCATGAGTTAATTTATGTTGATTGATCAATTAAATGGTTAAGAAAATTAAGTTGCACCCCACTCCTGAACCTCCACTAGTTCTCAACTAATTGGAACTAGGTTAACTAACTTTCCTGCACTCAATTTAACTAAGTAAATTGTTACAACTTCAAAATTAACTCAACCTAGGCTATAAAATTTGGAATCAATTTACACAACTCAAGTTCATGCCCCCAACTTGAATTAACTAAGCTAACTAAGTGATAACAACTATATCACCTCAGATTTCACTCATTCAAGTTGTCTATTGATGTACAATTTTGAATTTATCCTAATTTAATCAAGGAAAAATTAAATTCAAGATTTCTTGTTGCATTTTCAACAACGCCGACTAATAACAGAATCACCATAGATGAGAATGCTTCCATTTTTATTTTTTCCTTGCAAAAAACAACAAACCCACAAAGGAAATGAGCTTGGCTCAATATTTGTGTCTTTACACTCATGTCAATACAATAAGAGAGTGTCATTTTTGGGTTGATTCTCAGCTCACAACCACAATTTGACAGCTTGTTCACTACCATCAAAAAGCCAGGGGGAAGCTACCTACAAGTGATGAGAAATCGATCAAGAAATTTTGTTAATTTCATATCAATACTGTTCTCGTGCGCTTGTATACAGAGTAAATTATGAACAAAATGAAAATTCGATTCAGATATTAGAATTTCTAGTATGCTAATTTCCCAAGAAACATACAAAGGAAGTGATTTGTATTTCCCCTTATTCCATAAGCACCATTGGTAACAAGACCTAAAGTCAAATTTATGAATCAAGTCTAAACATATATTCTAAAACTCTATACACCTCTTTGGCACGTAGCCTTTGAATGACAAGTGTAATACATTTCCTATTTTCTACACCAATGAACATAACTAGGACCCTAAGTCCCCTTTTACAAATATTATCCCAAGATAGAATTTTATTTTCCAACAAACCAACAAAAAATAGTTATTTTCAAGGGCACATCCCAACCCAAATATTTATTGTAACAACATTAATCAGTAGTTGATCTGTGATATATATGCATATATAACCATAGTAGCTCCTTCTGCATACCTCCATTTCCAAAGCTAATCTACCCCTTGACTTTCACTTAATCCACCCTAAAGATCTTGTAACAAATCGATACTTACATCTCGCATACCTTGATGAACCAACATGTTCATTTTCCCTAGATGTGGGAAAAAATCATTCCCTTTGGTCAATCACCTTGATCCAGTAGAAAGCTCATACACATGCATAACATTGATAATCCCAATGAAAGGTTATGTACAAACCCAACTCAGTGAATCAATAATAAGTCAAGATCTTATATTATAGCAATGACCATTCTGTTTTATAAAACCATCTACTAACTTTGTCATGACTCTTCAAGTGTGTGAACCCTCTTCAAACCAGTCACCCCTTCACCATTCCAATGCCTTACATTGTAAATGTTTATAGTAATAATACAGAAGAAAACCTTGCCAAAGAAATCTGCCATAAGGTTTTTGTTAATAAAGCCTCGTTGAAGATCTTCATATCTATTACTTACCCACCTACATCTTTTCCTTTGTAATATGATCAAATTGAATGGATGATATTGCTTCCCCTGATTCCCACGACAGGAGAAACTTGCTTGTGATATAATTGATCTTCTTAATGATATTCCATCGGATGCAGAACAAACATCAATATATTAATATTTGTTGCAATTGCCAAATCAGTTGAAATTAAAGTCAAAAGGTTGAAATTGTTCAAACATGAGCTGTTAAAACAAATTAACAATAGTTCTTATTTTCTCACGGATTACAGCAGCTCGATCGGAAAAAAATACCGGAAAAGTCATTTCATCTATTGAATTCCTTCTTACTAATGCAACTAATGGAAAAATATCGTGATTGTTTTCCTTAAAATATTAGTTTTGAAGATTTTTTAACATCTAGTTATATATACATTAATGTGTGTATGCCAAAAAAGCCTCCGACTAGGTATAATATTGAAAGTTGTCTACGACATTTGGAATAGCGACGGCAGTTTTTGCTAGAATCGATTAAAATAAAATTCAAAAAATCGAGGTAGTTGGGTAAGTCCATTTTTGATAAGTGAAATGGATTATTTTTATCAAGCTATAGAACCTCAAATACTAAGTTTAACGATGGTAACAAGATTCTAATAAAATCTTGCGATTTTTAAATCTTTACCATTTTAGAAAAAATGCACAATCTTTGTTTTATAACGATTTTTCAAGAAATCAAGCGATGAGGTGATTCAATAATTAGAACAATTTGGTGCACCAAAAATATGAACCTTGACCAATTTGGACCTTGATTTCCAAAAATTTCCACAAGATTTTTCATTCTCTTCAAGCCAAAACATCACCTCCTTAGACTATTTTTAACAAATATTCTCGATGCAGAATTTTTGAACCACATGATCCATAGATATTTACTACGAGGGGATATTTAGATGATAATCACATGAATGAACTTTGTATTTGTTTCAAACCAACGATTGTAGTTCATCTCTAGGGATGAGATAAGAGATCATATCAGTCATTAAGCTTAATAATCCTGAAAAAGGATATTCAAATTGTTGCAGGATATATGACTAATTTACCTACTAAGAAAAAATAGTGATATTTATGAAAATTTTATTCAATTTTAAAGTATATATTTTGATTAAAAAATAAAATAAAATTCTAATTCTACTAATTATTTGTTTAATTTTATATTTATAATTATTATAGTTATAATTCCTTCGATTATACTAATATTTTTATTTTGTTTATTTTGTTTTATTTTTTGTTTTTTAATTCAAAGGTGAAAATATTTCTATATCAAAAAATTAATCAAGTTCAAATTTTTAAATTGTATAAATTTAATGATGGACCTAACTATAACCTTGATGTGATAATTTGATACATCGTATTCAATCCATTTTCACCAAAATTTAACTATTTATGTTTATAAGTTTCGCCAAGAAGTCAAATATTGCTGCACTTTTGTAAAGTACCGTAACATTTAAACAGTGGCAATATTGCTTCTACACTTTTAGGTGAGGTCATTGTTAGCACTTGAATATAACTCTTGTATTGAAGACCTAACTGATGTCATCACAGTCCTTTGCCTTCCCTACAAGTCCATATATGAAGGGCCCACTCCAGCGTTGATTTAGCCTCCATAAGCAGCTTTTATATTTTTTGGCAATTGGGATGGTGCTTACATTAAAGTTTAAGTGGGACACTTTGCATTAGGTTGAGTATACACGCCATATTTTGCACTTTTCTCATCAATTGAATATTGGAATATTTGTAGGTGGGACAGTGTTGCATAAAAGTTACTGGGTGGGATAGCGTTTCTCATTAGATTTAAGTTACCCTTTTATATATTTAGTAGTTATTTCATCAAATTTAATTAAAAAGAATTGAAGTCCACATAAATATTTTGAAAATTTTAATAAATAATAAGGTAATTCAAAATAACATTACTTCCTTGATAGGGGTGGTGGACTTCCTGAACTCATCGATCTCCCAAAGCATGATATAGGCTTATTTGGCATGGGTGGAGGATGGCACGTCTTCCCTCCCAATAACAACTTTGTTAATTATTTACCTCGGAAGGTGTGAAACATCATCCCTCATCTAAATGCGAGAGGTAGGAAAGCTATCGATTCATGGCGTTTGCAATAAGCGATTGCGTAGCATCGAGCATGCAACGGTTTGGATGGTATTAGGCTCTCTCCTCACAGGATGCCAACTGACTGTGTTTCAAACTTCTTGAATCGTGTGGGTATGGTGAACCTCAGCTATATTTGCTCTGAGGATTAAGGTAGCAGCTCTCTCTCCCTTGCCATTGTGGGTGAAATTTTCTTTTTCATTCTTTACAGCGAGAGGGCGTCTTTGGTTGGAGAAATTAGCTAGTATTGGGTGTACGATGTCTTGGTGTATATTCCTAATTATATCATGACTAATTGGAATATTCGATTTTAATTCGGTTGCCGTCTATAATTTAATGCTTAAATAAAAAGTAGAGTAGAAGAAGGTCTAACTCACTTAAGTTGAATAAAACACCCTCCTAGTAGCACAACATTGTGACTTAAGGGGAGCCAGGGGGCCAAGCACCAGAGAGGGGGTCACGTAGGCTCTGAAACACTACGCGGGAGAGGATGAGCACGTGGCAAGAGAGGAGGCTACGTTGAGGAGAGGGGCAGCAGGGTTGGAGGAAGATAACGACATTAAGAGGAGGAGCTTTCCTCATTTGATTTATTCTGTTTGTTGATAAATGTTAAGCTGGGCATTTTGTCTTCTTGAGCTTATCTTTGGTGTTTGTCTATCTGCCCGGCCTTGTTTAGTGCATTGGAGTGTCTCTACAGTGAATCTCGCCTTAGCCAGAGGACTTAGGAAGATTACTTTGCTGGGCAGGTTATTCTTGATTATTTTGTAGAGAGGTTTTGGTGTTTGAGTTTGTTCGCGTGAGCTTTCTGAAGTACCTGAGTCAGAGAGGAGGGACGCAGTCCATCTTCAAGTGCTCGGATCGGGATTTCTGCAGAGGTGCGTTAGAAGATTTGTGAGAGGATCAGCCTTTTTACTGTCGGAGGATTTTGGTGGGTTTGAGCGGTGTTTGGTGGTTCTCATTGCAGCCTCTGCCTTGAAGTACAGAAGACAGTAGTCCCCAAGGGAGTATTTTACACAGAGGTGAGCATTTTTTATATGGTTTAGGTTTGCCGGGATTGGTGAGTAGAGGAAATTTCCAGATTTTGACTCATTCCGGCAAGAGAACAACCCTAGTCTTTAGTTCAGTCTAGTATGATTGGTATTTTCTAATAGCAGGACGTGATTGAAACAGCCATTTTAAGGTATAGAGTATTTCTTCTCTTACCTTGAGCAAGTTTGGGTATATCCTCTGATCACTAAATGGCACTTCATTATATTTCTGAGTTTAATAAAATGGCTTAGCATTTTCCTCTCTCTATATTTACGGATGAGTTGTTGATTTCTTTCCACAATATATTATATATACACACTATTATTTTATATATTCTTAGACATTTTCTAGCTCTATACCACTTGAATTGTGTTTATCTCACTCTTAAACTGATCGTAGAGAAGGGCAGAGTAGCCTTCGGGATCTCGTCCTCTTTGAGAGGCGGAATGTCCGGTCGTCCCTCCCGGTCCATCTCTGGTTTTGGAGTTTCCTTACGTATTTTAGAATGCTCCCCAAAAACAAGGATATTACGATTGGTATCATAGCATAGTTCTGAAAGCTCATTTGTCCATTAGTAGTCTAACCAGAGAGAACCATATATTTATTCTGAGAGGCCGGAAGTGCAAGGCCAGAAGTGACGTGGGTTGGAGAGCACCTCACGGAGAGGAGGTGTGTTGAGTAGTGGACTAATGGGAGAAGAGCACATGGCAGATGTGGCAGGAGGAGGCACATGTTAGATTCGAGGAGAAGAGGGACGATGAGATATTACAGAGGCCAAACGGGTTGGGGAGGCACTCGCGAATGGATGTGAGATTTGGCCCTGGAAAGGCAGATTGAGGTGGTGGGTCAAGATTCACCTTTGGAAGGAGCTAAACAGTCAGGACCAGGTTTTCAGGAGTGGGAGAGGGATGGGTACATCTCATCATTTGCCGAACAGCAAGATAACATCATTGATACTCCTCGGTCGATGGCTTCACGTGCACCTACCCGCTCTCTCATGCTCCCTACTTAGGAGGCAGACCACCGGGAAAGGCCCAGCGGAGGCGAGCCCAGGACACATGGCGAGTATTTTACGAGGAGTATCGATTTCTTTAGGCGAGATTTGAGGATCTCTCTCATTCGGGATTTCGAAACCGGCGGGACGGTGACCCCCACGACCATCATAGAGGCCTTGACATTATCATGATGGAGATACCCACTTTGTCATGATTATTGCCCTCGTTTGTTGTGGCTCATCAGCAGTTGACAAAGTCTTCTTGGGTGGAGAAAATTTTGGACATCTATTTCAAAGCAACAGGATCTTGAAAAACCAATCATCAGTGGCGACATTACATTTTGTATGGTAAGACCCAAGAGTACAGAGTGGTTCCATGGGATGATACTCGGGCATTCTATAGTGATGACATATGCGAGTTGCAGGGAGGTTGATGGAAGCAGTTTGTAGAGATCGGTTGCCTCACTGTTAAGTGGCAGGCTCGCGGGCCAGTAGCCAGAGGAACCTTCTCTGTTGCGGACTTCTTGAGTTCAGTGATAGTTGCCCGGATCTATCCAGCGGCACGGATGATCTATATGTTTGTGGAGGTTACGTGAGCCACCGCGGGGGACTAGTGGATCTGGTCTTCCATGAGGTCTATTCGCAGGACTGAGACTGAGATGCATTTCCCGAGGACTCGGACACCTTGCCCCGAGAGATAGGGTTTCCAACTTAAAGGGAAGGATGTGAGATTCGCCTCAAAGGGAATCCGGGGCGGGCCTGGTCAGATGATGATGCGGAGGGAGGCGAGGAAGAGCGGCGTGCTTCGCATCAGAGTCGGTGGGCACAGGCATGGGCAATGTTGCGCGCCAAGCCTGCTTCAGTGAATGTTCTCCAGATGATATGGCAGGAAGAGGATAGAGAGGATGATGAGGCGGGGGATAGTCGGACGGCGGGATAATTTCCGCCTCCACCTCCGGGGACGGGAAGGTGCAGTGCACCACAGGAGGACCTTTGCGACCTTAGAGGTTCCCACGTATTTGACGCTACGCGTGCGAGGGCAATGTGGCCAAATTATTTAGTTTTGGATTGTGATGGGGCACAACCACCAACTTCAGTGATGCCTGCAGGATGGTCAAGAGGAAAGCCTCTGTGGAGCTTTGTGGATTTTCAGTTTTGGTCCAGGAGCCCGGACGATGTGGTATTCCCAGTGTTGATTGGCGGTGTGATGGGTACCTACAAAGTAATGAATCACTTTCGTGGTCAACATGAATCTAACCCGTAGTAGTGGTGTCATGTGATTGATTAGGGAAAGTCACCAGGATTGCAGGAGGCCTGAAGATGGGTGGGATGATAAGAAGGCGGGAAGCATGAGAAGATCCAATTACCCCCACCTGAATGAGTTGACACCGGATAGGCATATTTGAAAGGATACACAAGTGGGCGGTTGAGTTGTGGGCATCGAGAGAAGCAGAAGACCACAGTCAAACGATTTAAATACGTCTAAACCATCCTTGGTACGATACGGTGTTTGGATATACCCAGAAGTCGACCCTTGGATAGGGGTTGAAACACACCATTGAGCTTGAAGCGGGAGCATTCGAGCGATGGTGCTACCCCCTATAGGCATCCCAAAGCCTATCGAGATGAGATGAAGTGGGTCATCCATGAGTTGTTTGGCTCTTAGGCACATCGGGCCAGAACACAGGTGGTTTATGTCCGTAGTGTTGGTGAAGAAAGAGCACCACCTTGAGGATGTGTGGCTCAGGCCTGAACAGAAGACCTAAAGAGCAGAGATACTCCATACCAGGATCAGTGTGAGTTGATGGGTGTTGCAGGAGCAAGTTCTTCGAAGATTGATTTGAGATCGAGGTATATCAGTTAGCGTAGAAGAGAGAGGGAGCAGGGAAGCATTCCGAAGACCACCTTTGAAGAAGATTTGTCTTGAGCACTTTGAGTTTTGGTTATGCCTTTGGGCTAACCGATGCACGACTTACTTTTTGATCTTGCATGAACCATATCTTCCACAGTCAATACGAGGAAGTTTGTATTAGTCTTCTTTGATGACCACTCCCACTCTCATGAGACTTGGGAGGAACATCTCAGCATGCCATTGCCACATCTTGGAAGAGCAACGATTCTGCTAAGCTCAGAGTGTGAGTTTAAGGATGATGGAGATGTTGTGTTTGGGTCACATTATTGGGTGGACGGAGTAGGGTCCATGAGAGAAGATTAGGGCCATCGAGAATTGGCGGGCAGGGAACATGTGTGGGAACTTCAAGGGTTCATTGGCATATGTATATGGGGAAGTTCGTCAAGGTTCTCTGAGCTGCCTGTAATTTGTGAAGAAGCGGCATTCGATTGTTTGAATCTGTGCAGCAAGCCTTTGATAGGCTCAGGAGGTGATGAGTAGCTGCCCGATTGCTTGCATTTCAGTTTGGCCTTGTCATTTGTCTTGATGTGATGCGTGAGAAGATATGACGCGATTTTGATGCGGGGGACACCCTATAGCCTTTGAGGCGAGCTCCTTCTACGAAGGTTGTATTCATATACGACAAGGAGATGTTAGCCATTATCATGCTTTGGCCAGAACCTAGCGATGTTGTAGAAACAGGTTGAGTGAGGATTAATCACAACGACCTACAGTTCTTTTTGGTAGGCAGTGGAAGCACCGAGAAGTGGATCGGTAAGTCAAGCATATGACTTTGACATGAGTATAAAGGAGGTAGGGCATGCGATGGTAGCGAGATGCCCTTTCCGTGGGCATTGTTATCTCTTATGGGCTTGGATACCGGTGCACAGGAGGAAGCAAACTTTTAAGTGAGTGCTCCAGAGGACAGTTTGCATGTGAGTCTTTGGATGGATAGAGTGGTGGATGTGGTCTGAGGTGGTTGATGAGATCATACTACGGGGATAGGATCTTCTTGAGCGGGGATCTCTGACTTAAGAAGAAGGATACTCCATGCATCACATGATTCTCCGTTGGCCGGTCATCGGTTTGCAAAACCTATAGGGCCATTAGAGGTTCTCTCATGAGAGGGCCTCAGGAGAGGCCGATACTCCGAGCACATCGGGGAGTGCAATGTTTGCTCAGAGGAACAGGGAGATGAGCCATCCGCCAGGATTATTGGAAGCCTCTTCCCCACATTCCGGAGGGAAATGGGGCACATATCAGTGGACTTCATGCAGAGGTTTACCCTTGTTGGGCAAGTTATGTCTTTGTCGTTGACCGTCAGTGACAAAGTATCCGCACTTTACAGCCATATACGCACATTGCAGCCTGGAGTCGTGGAGGTAAACTCACTGAAGGATTTAAGTGTGATCTTCAAGACCATCATGATCAACGAGGACAATGCTTCACCAGTGATTGGCAGGGAATTTCGGTTAGTGGGGACGTTGACACCAAATACAGTTATCACCCACAGACGGATGGTGGTGAATGGTGCTCAGTGGTGGAGGCCTACTTACATGCTATATCGATGAAACAACGATGAAACTTGGTGAAGTGGTTGCATCGAAATCTTGCTACAACATGACACATCATCTCCCGTGGTATGTCTGTTTATACTTTGTATGGGTATCATTCCTTATCTTTTGCTGATGTGATGTTTGGTGCTAGCAAGGCTCCTAGAGCCAAGATATTAGGTCCAAGAAATCAGGCATTCTCACGAGCTCTGAAAAGGATAATATGGCTAAACTAAACAGTGAAAGCCTTATCATCAAAGTGGGTGGAAGACAGTTTGGTGGGGACTTGGTCTGCCTACAACTGAGTCTGACCATCTTGGCAGGTGAAATGTGAAACGACGAGAGAAGCTCAAACCGCTTTATGAAAGCACTCTCAGGTAATCCACGAGTTGAGCAGTTGCATGAGTTGAGCCTGCCCAAACCAGAATCCCCAACGTTTCACGTATCGCACAGAAAGAAGCGCGGGCGAAAGGTGGTGACGAGATGAGCTACCACCACCAGTTGATGAAGGGCATTTGTTGTTGACAGAGCTGTTAACAGTACCGGAAAGTGACCTTCTGGCAGCCAGACGATCGAGAATTCTGGTGAGGTGGAAAGAAATTTTCAGGATGATTACCAGAAGTGAAGGAATTTTGAAACATCCATCACTTGGAACAACGAGAGACGAGGCAAAATTTTATTAGGAAGTATGTCTTCTGATGGCGACAATGGTGGAATATTGATTACTATTGATTTTATCTATAGTTTGTTAATAAATAAAAAGTAAGTGAAGGGTCTAACTCTCTTAGAGTTGAATAAAAACACCTCTGTGCTGAAATTTGACGACTTAAGGGGGAGCCAAGGGGACCCAGCACCGTGAGAGGGGGTCCACGCGTGGGCTCTACAGCTGTCTTGTGGAGAGAGGATGACATTGCTTGAGGGGAGGCTAAGTTAGAAGGCCTTAAAGGTTGGAAAATGCTGCATTCATAAAGAGGAAGAACCTTCTCATTTGATTTATTAGTGATGATAGTCTTAGAGGCGGAAGTTTTTGTCTTCTTGAAACACAGTGTTGCTGTCTACACAACACTATTTGGTGCATTGAGTGTCTACAGTGGAGAATCTGTATATCCCAGAGGGGACTTAAATTACCTAACAAAGTGAGAAGTTGACTATTGATATTTTGTTGTGGTTTTGGTGTTTGGGTTTGATGAACTGGGCTTTCATGAAGTAACGTGGTCACTAAGAGGAGGAGTATGGTCCATCTTTGAGTTATGGGATGAGGGTTAAATTGGCGAGATTTTGTGAGAGATTAGCCTTTACTGTGGGAAAGTTTGGCAGTGATTGAAAGTGATGTTTGGTCTCTTCTCATTTAAAAAGCACTGCATGAGCTTCAGGAAATGTGTCATTCCCAAGGGGTGTTTTGAGGTAAACATTTTGATATAGTTTTTGGGTTTTGTCGGGATTGGTGAGTAGGAAATTTCAGGTACAGGCATCGTTGGCCAGGGGAACAACCCTAGTCTTGATTTCATTCTATTGAAATGCATGACTACAAAAACGGATTCATGAGTGAGACAGATTCAGGCATTATTCTGGTGTGTCAAGTATTTCTTCTGCCTTGAAGCCAGTTTAGTTATATCCTTTGATCACTATTCATACTTCATCATGTTCTAGTTTAATAGCTAGCTTAGCATTTCCTCTCTATATTTCTGGATGAGTTTATACCATTCTTCTTTCTATGTTCTTCTCTCTATATTTTTATTATTATTTTTATATGTTCTTGAGCATTCTAGATTTCTATGCCATGGTGTGTTTGTCTTTTCTTGAATGAGTACAGGAAGAGCTAAAGTGACTGGATTAGTCTCTTTCCAGGAAGGTAAATATCAGTAAATACCCTCCCGTTCATCTGGATTGATTGTCCCATATTTAGAATATCCTAAAAGCAGGGATAATACACTTACAGACTGGTATATTCTTGTGTTGTTGGTATTTAAATTTCATTCAGTGCTTTGGTTTATGGCTAAGGTGGTGGGAGTTTTCGGCCAGGTCTTGGTGTTCCCAGTGGCGGTGATTTTGCTTGGCCTAAGGCTCGGTCTTGGTTTATATTGGTTCTTGATTTGGCATTACACAGTTTTTCTTTCTAGGATTCTTGGTGAAAAGGAATTCCTTTAGAAACCCGATGGCCTGCAAATGCGATGGGGTGTTGGAAATTTGAATTGTTTTTCTTAGTGTTTAGTTCTGGTGCTTCAGATTTGGACTCTCTAAGTGAGGGAGTATTGTGGTGTTAGCCGGGAAGCTGAAGTGATTCGTGAGCGGGTGGATGTTTGGGGGCCATCGGGGTTGGGCCATTTCTCCTATTATGGTGGCATGGATGTGGGGAGTGTCGGGTGAAATTCGACTCCTGTTAGGGTGTGAATTATTGGTGGTGTACTTTAAGTTTTGGTGGGTGGATGTTGTAGCGACGGAATTGGGTTCGTGCGGGAGTCTTGATTTTGGTGAGACTTTCACAGTGAAGTTGGTTCAGTCCTAGAACTCACAATCAAATTACAGTCTAAATTGTCCAGTGAGAAAGGGGACAGTAAGCTTGCACAGAGCTGCAGGGGTGGCAGTGTGAAAGTCGGTGTTTGTTATAGTAATCATGGTGCGGAAGATAATGCGAGGCAAGCTCATTCAGGAGTTGTAAATTATGTGAGTGGGGAGAAGATCAATTAAAGTCGGTCCTATGAGCGATGAAGGTTCTAGAGTTCAGGCTGGGGAGGTGGTGGGTAAGCCTTTGAGCAAGAGAACACAGTGGATGAGATGCAGCTCACGGGCGATGCGGGGACACAGACGTGGGGTCGATTGGACATGTGAGTTACTGATGAAATAGGAGAACTTGGATACATGAGATGTTAATCCATCATGGATATGATGGAATCTATGACAGTTTGAAGTAGAACAAGCAGTCCATGGCCAAGAGGCTAGAGCAAATCCATTCACTCCAATCATTACTTATTTATTGACATGGGTGTGGTTGTTTGACGTGGCTGGGAATGCGCCTGTGGAGAAACGAAAAAACTGAAAACCAAACTTGATCACTTTGAGAAACATGTCCTGTCTATCTGACCCACACTCTCTAGAATAGGGCCGGAATAATCCTACTTCCTCCACTTCTATTAATGATTATGGTAACTTAGTATCTTTCTAGTTCTTTGTTTTTGATGCTTCTATGGGTGTGAACCTCTCAATTGAATTTTCCTTTTTTATGCATGATGACAACATTTGGTCCTTATTAAAATTAGGAGTAGAGACCCACATAATTTTAACATCTACTGTACATACTTTTTGAGTAATGAAAAAAACTTTGACTTACAAAAAAACACATTTACTAATTATTTAATTTTTTATGTTAACCTATCAAAAATATGTGGTGAAATAAATGTGAAAACTTAGAATAAAGATAATATCACCAACATAGATATATAAATACATTTGATCTAAAGAAATTACGGAAAAAGAAAGTGTTTGCAGAAATATAAAAATTTACATACAAATTAAACCAATATTTAATTTTTCTATTATTTATTAAAACTGCAGCTTATATGGTAAATAAATATAAACTAATGATTAACATTATTCAAATTTCTTGACATATTTGAAGGAGGCTTCTCCTGTTTTTCTAGATTAAATTTCACCTAATCTATCAAATTCAATTTCATTCCTTCTCCCAAACTTCCCTCTCTCCAACAAAACATACATACAACTTACATGTTTTTTGAGCCCTAAAAATCGTGAACTCTTCAAATATATATGTTTGAAACAATTATCAATCTTCTCACAAGGCTTACTGATATTAATAATTTAATTTTAATTGAATACACACACCTACACAAAAAATTATATAAAGAAGAAAAAATATAATGTGGAGAAAAGAAATGCCTAGGTACTCACGAAAACTCTGTAAATTTATATTGCAAAGGAAAATAGCATCACATATGGGCTCTTTGTCCAAATTAAATCCTTGTATCAATCTGATACAGTAATCTTCTACCAAATTCCTACCTACTAACGACCTATGTGTCTAGAGGTCGAATCAACACTATTGTCTCTTTAGATTCCCATAATAGAATTCCATGAATAATTAATTCTAGCATGAGAGGAATTTCCTTCAAAGAAAACACAAGGTTTGTATGAATTTCTAATAGTCTCTTTAACCTTTTGATTTAGTACACCTATTATATTTATATGATTGTTGAATGGTTTCTTCATCTCTCTTTGATTTTAATTTTATAATAATATATTTGATATATATTGGTTATATCTCTGCCAAAATATCTTTTTATAAATCATATAAGTTGATAGCAAAATAACACAGAGATCTGAAGTTGTCTCAAAAACTATCACTTTTTAGTGCCTGTGAAAATTGGTGGAAGACAAGATAAATCCTACTACGAAGATGATTGTCACTCAAAGTAGCATTACTCCTACTAATGTCATTATAGATTATGAAATGTACTTTTACCATGATCCATTTACAGCCATTGATGTATCAGAAAGTATGAGATTGCCATGGGCCTTCCATATTGCATCCTGCAATGAACTCAGTCTGCTCCATATAGCAAACATTTCTTAGTAGTGGTGGAAGTTTTGGCTCTAGATCCTTCCATTATTTGGATTAGATAACTGGAAAGATCCTAAATCCTTAGGTAGGGTTTGCCTTGCAACACACCGTTTACAAAGGAATTCTAGAACACTAGACATGGGTAGATAACCTCATGTGAGATGGGGTTGAAAAGAGACGACTTTGTAGAAGTAAATGTATTTATATGGAGAAGGGAAAGGAAAAATCTCCTCCGTCATTTATTAAATGATTATGGAAAAAACCTCTAATGGGTGGTATGATAAAAAAATGAATGTTATATACTTTATCGTCATCTTGGTACTTTTAGAGGTGAGAAACAGCAGGAATTAATTGTAGACTCCATTTAGTAGTGATCTCCAGTTCAAGAATTTGGTTGTAAGACAACTTCAGGCATTTAATGACACTTTTTGATTATAATATGAACATAACTCTCTTTCAAACATTTTTCTACTGGTGATAGATTTCCAACAATGAGAAAATCACCTCAATCAAAGTTAAGTTTAGAAGTTATGTCTCCCACAAATTTATTTCTCATTGACCACCATAGTACTAAGTGGATGCCCATAATAATCTGATTTGTAAGCCAAACTAAAAATGAAAAGAGATAATGCCTTGAAATCAACATACTTGGAAACATACTTTACATACATAATGACAATTCTGGATGATACAGTAGAAAATTTAAAGCTCCTTTCATATCTTGGAGTCATAGGTCCTGTCATAATCCTCAAGGCCTACAAAAATAATAATGTGAGGCACAGTAAACAACCAATATCTTTGGGGTTGCGATGTATTATAACAATAAGAGCTACACTAGCAACGTGAGGGATTATAATAGCTGGGACCCTACTTGCCCTCTCTTCACTTAGTGTTGTCTCAGCACTTAGATTCTTTCTTGATGCTTCTATAAATTATGGTCCTCCCATGTGAATCTTGATGGAGTAGTTCTTACTTATTTGAGAATACTCTAAATTAGATGATTTGAGCTGATTTAGTTCTTATTTTGTATTAACAGAACTTCTTTCATTGTAGTCTTCAGTCTTCACTATTGTTTATTAAATTCCTTTTCAAAATTGACTGTATCTTTGAAGTTGGATAACTTGGTGACAGTGTGATGTGATCACCACCTGCTTTATCTAATCTATAAATAAACTTTCATTGATCCTTCCAAACCATGTCCAACCAGCTCCTTTTCTTCATTCATGTGTCTTTGGATTGCTCTTTGTAGGTAGAAATTTGTTGCACTTAGTGTAGTGTTTGATGTCATCTGCAGTTCCTCTTCTGCTTATGATAAACTTTCTGGGGCTTAATGGGTGTGAATTATTTCTGGGCCATTATAAGATCTATCTTGATGATATTTCATCTTCACTTAGGATACTCATTCTTTTCAAACAAAATATTATACAATTACAAAAACAAACTTGCACTGGCTTTGAGATGATGTGAGTGGATGTCTTTTGAGTTTTGGAACACAATGTCAGGAAATTGATTCTGATAACTTAGATCTTCTTTGGCATGATGCATTTCTTGATTTGGATCAACTAAGGAAAAATTAATGCAGTCTGACAGCTTCAATTATGATTAGGTTCTTAGCAGCAGAAGTGTCTGATTATTGCCCATATGTATTTATCTTTGGCTATCACAAGAGGTAATCACTGAAATAAATAAGTGGTTGAAATACTTTGAAAAATTTCCAAATCTAACACTCAGAAGATATAACAGATGCCTACAGGTCTTTACTTTTAGTTGATGAGCACATAAAAGACACTAGCACAGATCATTTACTTTTACCAAATATTGAAGCCAAGATGAAATTTTTGATTTCCTCTGAGTTGAAGCTTTTATGTAAGAAAAAATTCTGTGAAAATTCCCACAGTGACCATTTGGGCAGGTGAAACCACAGATCAAGGGTCAGTACCAGAAATGTTGCTGAGCTACAGCACAAAAATGAGAAAAGAAGTCTTGGCAGCAAAATCAGGCTTAGAGGAAACCTCCTTTACATTACATATTGACAATTCTTGGATGATAAAAATGACAAAACCTCATTTCATGAAGACCCAACTGGGGTCTATTATAATCCTAGCTAATATAACAATAATAATAAAGGTCATATTAATAATGGGAGTTCAGAATTTGTAAATAACATCTGTCAGAAGTTGAAATTCAAAATAATAATAAGGGGCTACACACTAACTGTCAATAAGATACACTGTTAATGTGAGGACCTAACATACATTTCTTGTTGCTAGTGCAGACTGTGTCCAAGAACATTCTACAGAAGTTGAGAAATTAAAGACATAACATCTATTGAGGTTGAGACATGTTCTACTTAACTAAAAATAAAAGTGATGTTAAATATTGAGTTTAATGTGCAAATATGAAGAGACCATTATTTACAGCATTATGCATTCACAATTCATTATAGCATAAAGAACAGGTTAGTATATATGAAGATTGCAGCCAACCATTTATATTGACATATTCAAAGACTCCACATAATTTTACTGCTATTGACCCCATATGAAAGAAAAAGTACCAGAAAATCAAACCTCACATTGCAATGAGTTTTTTCTCTAATTGGAAGTTCTAAATTATATTAATACATTTATTTGCTTTTCTTTATTTACATAATTTAATTTACTTTATAGTAGCTATGAAAATGACAGAAATAAATTTAATATTAATGTTTAGAATATTACAGAAAGATTTATTATGAAAAACCATATTAGTAAAATATACAACAATTCACATGTCTTATTTTCTACTTCTTTTTGCTTTATTTTATATTTATCTTTGTTAGTGAATCTTTGTGGATTTAATTGGATTACCAATCATTGTCCTTTACTATATTTCTCTCTACATTGAATCATTTTCACTACTATCCAATTGAATTAAGTATAACCCTTGTTTTCAACACTAAAATTATTACTTAGGATGTTTTTATAGTCTTAAATGATGTGTTATATTTTGATATACCCATATAGGACCTAATTTCTTTATTTTTAGCATATTGGTCTTTACCTTCTTACAACATAAATATATAAAAATATATTAACTAACTAGGAGTATATTCACTGAGATGTTTCTAGTATTGAAAAGTGGTATATTTTGATATGCTACACTTATGGACTGAGTTTATTTATTTTTGTAGCACTTGGTCTTCATACTTCTAACACTTATAAATATGGTAAAGTATATGTATTCAATAGGAGTATATTATGAGGATGTTTTATAGTCTTCAAATGATTTTATTTCTATATTTCTCATCCACTGCCTTATGGACTAGTTTGTTATTTTAGCATATGGTCTGTACTTTACAACACCAATGTATGTTACTACATGTTGAAAGAAAGAACTTAATGTTTCATCTACAATAAATGTTGAATATAGAGCTGCTTCATGTTTAAAAATAAAGGAGCTTAATGTTCATCCTTGCTAAATCTTGGTTACCTTGTGTCCTATTTTTATTGGTATTTTTCTAACATGGTTGGTGATAGTTAATAATAAGCAACTCTGCATTTTAATCAATAATTAATGTATTATTAATATGATGATTGTGTTTGTGTGATTAAATGATTTCTGGAAATTGAAATATTTGTTGATTATTAGTTTTATAACTCATTATGTGGTGCAGGTGTGGGAGGTTACCTATCAATCATAAATTAGCTATCACTTGTGTCATTGTCATATACCTTTGTTCTGTTTGGCATTTCTTATTTGCTCTTCGGTGGTGTGGGGGTTTTAGGCTATTCCTTTGGTTATAATGTTCAATTTCTTGGTGCGCTTTGCTTGTAAGTGGTCTACAGCTCTATTTTTCTTGGGCTCCCCCTTGGAAATTTCAGGTGGCTCTCCACTGCACTTGATGGGTTTCATCATTGTGTATCACGTTATTTTTTCTGTGTATAATGAAACTTAGGGGTTAGAAGGCCTTGGTTCTCTGTGCACATAAAGGGTTCACACCTCTACCTTTGAGAAAGTTTTATAGGGTGCTGTTGTTCTAGTTCTTAATCCTCTTTAGATACAATTGTTGGGTCATTGTTATCACTCTTATGCCTTCATCTTGTTAGTTATTTGGATGCTGGCTGTGTGGTTCTCCAGTGTGACCATGAGTCCTGGGCAGTGTTGGCCTGTTGAGTGGAGTTTTCAAAGATGAGTCTTCTTTCTTTGCTTCATCTTTTCAGTTTGTTTTCCTGGTTTCTCACTAAAGGTTTTCTTTCTGTGTGTGAGTTCCTTATTGGTTGGCGTGGTCCATTCTTCCTTAGGTCCAATGCTGCTCTTCACAGTAGCTAAACTTAAAACCCTCACCCTCCTCCTCATTTGAAGTTTTCTTTCTTTGCTTTTAATGTTTGGTATTTCTGTGCAGGTGATGTTGTCTTGTTCAGCGGCGGTCTGCGAGTTGCAGCTTCTTGTGAGTAGGGTCTCCTTATAAACAGCCTGGTGGTGGTTTTTGGTGCTGAGCCTCGCTCTCCCATTGATCAGTCTCTGTTTAGTTCTTGTTAATTCTGTTTAAATAAGAATATCTTCATCTGGTAATGATTCAGGGTTTATTTGATTGTACTCATAGTTTATCAATGAGGATTTTCCTTTCAAGTCTGTTCTGTTACTAGTTATACTAGTTTCTATCTTTGAGTTTGAACAGTTCTTTATTGACATGAACTATTTCTTTTGTACTTATACAAAAAAAACTTCTTTTTAGATAATGTTTAAAGAAATGAAAACGGATTCTTCAGTTCGGATAGTACACAGCAACTTGTGTGTTCTCTTTATTTTGATGCTTGGTGTGTTCCTTCATGAAGTCTGTGTAATGGAGATAATAAACATTATTCTCTTATTGCCTAACACTTTGTGAAAATAATTTATTGCTAGTTCTTGCTATTATTTGCATACATTCAATTTATCATATCAATAAAGAAATTGTATTTAGTTATTGATAGTTTGAATGATGACTTTGTAAAATCTCTTAATATTATTTTATTTTCTTTCTTCTATAGGTAAAATCAAACTGTGTATCATTTTTATATATATAATTTGTCATGATTTTTTAACTATCATGGATTGTATTCTAGATTACATTAGATGCTTCGCATTAATTAAATTCACTAAATTATGATGCAAAATAATGCTTCTAAAAAAAAATTAAAAATGAAAATTAAATATATTGGATTTATTAATTTCTAAATCACAAGAATCTGAGAAATTAAAAACTTCAAGATTTTACAATGACGCCTTTGTGAATAACATATCTTGTTTTGTATACTGAGCTAGATGCTCTGCGTGATTCAGATATCACATATTTTACCTGTGTGGTGCTCATTATCTAAAAAACCATCAGCACAAAGTTTTTCATCATACTGCATCTCCCACTTTAAATTTTTATCAAACTAATCAGATGAAAATCCAAATCTCTTTTTCTCCCATCAATATTCTCTTTTGACTGCCAATAAAAGTCGATTTATATACTTACCAATAAATTCAATGATGTATTTTTGTTTAACTATACAGGGTATTTTATTTTGATGAGTCAAATGTTTACAAAATTACATTACCAATATCTCTGTCTTTGGGTCAGCCAGTTATCTAAATTTAACTTTTTATCATCAAAATTAATTTTATATTTTTAAATTGTCAAGATCAAAAACACCAAAGATACTCAGAAACGTTCACAGGCGCAAAAGCAACCCTCAAATTCAAACATAGGGAGCTCAGTTTTACTAATATAGCGAGTAACCAGGTGACTGGCCCGAGCCCTCATCTGAAAAAGCATCTCAGATAGTGAAAACCCCGGAGAGGGGACAACCTCTCTTAAGAATGTAGCATGAGGCGAGCAGAGCAGTTCTAGTTTGTCTAGGCGGTGGGTACTCGAGAAAGAACAGGACTGTGTTGAGGAGCTGATAATGGATTGAAAACTAAGGAATGAGTGCACATATAAGACACAAAAAACCAGTTGTCATACCTCCCAATACGCCTAAAGAATATCTAGGTTGTATGAAAAGATCATTACATTAATCCACATAAGTTAGAAAACGTGACCCTCTGAAAAGATGTTTTAGAATGGATTGAGATGATAGCAGCAAAATTGACTTGACCTTAATTTATGATTCCACAGAAGGGATTATTTTCTGGTAATATTTACAAACTTGCTTAATTAAAGAAAAATAATTTGAAAATGACATATTTTTTTAATAATCGGGGTTATTCATAAGACAATGCAGGAAGAGAATACACCAGAACACAATGAAGATATTTGGCAGCCTTCTGTTGGGTTAGATTATTTTGCTTCACAATAGGCTTTTGGGACCCATACATTCTTGTAGGGATGGAAACTCTCAGTAGTTTGTTTAAATCGTGGAATGACTTTGTAGAATGTCTTCTTTTGCTCGTGCTCATTATTCATGTATGAATATTTAGGAGCCTCTTCAGGAATCAAATAGAACTGAATATGAAGATGTGCAGATAAAGCAGCAGCAAACTACAGGATTATGAAACATATCCCTTTACCAGATAAACAGGTGTAAGAATATTAGACATTTGTACAAAAAGCCTTTACAAATATTCAGAAGTTAAATAGAGTGAATTTCTGGTTTAACAAAGATGTAAACCACAGACAAGGAGTGAAGGTTTATATAGTTATATCAAAAAACCCCAGATGACAGGTCAAATCTACAATAGTCAACAGTGTATTTATAAAAACAAATTTGAGATATTACAAGATGAAGAAGATGTCAAAGGAGAAAATGAAGTATTTGATTCTGAAGTAATATTAGTTAAAAATACCACAATAAAACGGAAATCATCTCTTGAACATCTTGATAAAGGAAGAAATGAGAAAGAACATTATGGATATTGAAATCTCTAAGGATGATCTTTATTGAAGAATGAGTTGTGACAAATATGTGAATGGAAGAATTTGAATGACAGAGTTTATTCAAAAGATCAAAGACTCTTTATAAACAAACCTTTGAGGAAATATTCATGGCCTTGAGACTAAAAAGCAAATTAGGTAAACTCAGACTTTGAGCATGAATAGCGGGGACTCAATAAAACAGGCAGAAGAAAATGAGAGAGTGCAAAGATCAGTTAAACACAATTAGGAGGAAGTGGTCAATAAAGACAAAGATCACTTAAAGTTATCATACAGTGTTGCCAACAATACCTAAGGTAATGATGGTACTTTCTTGAATACAGAAGGCTTAAATAGCAAGTGTGATATTTAGGTAAAAAATTAAAAAGGAAGAAACTTCAGGAAATAATGTTGTTAAAAACAAATATTTGTGTGGCGATTTGGATGTTCTACACTCTTTCAAACCATTATGGAAGTTGTGAGTTGTGATGAGTGCAGCCTGGAGAGGAATTATAATCCTCTCCAGGACCCAGCGAGTAATTGATGATTGGATTGGTTTCTAACTTGTAATCTCTATAGAGGCATATTTTCAGCATGTGAGCACTAAGGAAAATTTAGCAATTCGGCGTTATCTGACCCTCAATCTGTGAGGAAAGAACAAAAGTTTCTGGATGATACAGAGACTGAATCTTTACATCAGGATAAATATTTAATAGGTGGTGATTTCAGTTGATATTAACATAATGAAAAGAAGGTCAGACTCATAGATAGACCTTACGAGATGGAGTCATGAAACCACTTTGTAGATATTGTGGTTGGCAACCCTGCTAAAGATGGTATTTTTACTTGAATAGTAGTAGAGGAGAATCACATCAGTAAACTAAGTCTGACCATGCTCTGGTTCAGAGAACTGATCAATCAATTACTCATTTAAGGCATCAATTTTCTTACCAAGGATGGGACCATTAATATGGGTTTAAACATTGATATTAAGAAGTTCCAAAAGCAGACCTTTTTGTTTTAGTGACCATTTTGTTTAAGAGACCTACTTTCTTGATAAGTCAAATGTGGTAGCAATCTTTAAGATTCAAAAGAGGAGGAATGATACACACTTTTAGTTAAGGTTAAACATGTTAAAAAGTCAATCTAAAATAAAACCTTTTGAAAATATCCGGACCTCATGAGTAACCTTCAAGATCGAATGAAACCAGATCCAGCGAGGAGTCATCTACAATGGTGTCACGAACAATTTGAAACAGAAGATGTTGTTTCTGAATGAAATTAGAAAAGTAAACAGGAAGAGATCTATAGACAAAAATCAAGATTATAATGATTTAAAGGAGAAAAAATATCTTTTCACAATCCCCTTATTCAAAAGGAAGCAACTATAACATAATATTTTCTGAAGGATATCAATGGCAATAAAGTCTATTATGCTTTATCATGATGAAAAATGCTTTAGACATTTCAGAATATGGTGAAGTAGAACCAATTAGCAATAGAGGCTATAGGAAGAATCACATCTCATATTCATCTCATCTCTAGGGATTACAAGATTCAGCTTGTCGGTATTACCCAACAAGGGCCAGTTGAGGATCTTCAGTTCAAAAATCTTCTAAGCATAAAAACAGGTCTGAGCTGGTTTCTTTGCTGAATTTTATCAGACTTCTTGGTCTTTCATGAACAGGATATTTGGAAATGATTTAAAATCTCGCTCAAGGAAGGTACCAGTGATTGAATTCAAACTCTTATGTACTTGATTCAAGCTTAATCTCAGACGGAAACACCTTGACTGTTACCTGCTTTATTTTTTAATATTCTCAAAGTGTGTCTCTTATAATGATTGTCGTTAAAACCAATTCTCCTCAATATTATTTCCCAGAAGCAAGCAGGTTTTGTAAAGGAAAATATTGGATGGGATAATGTGATCAAGAAGCAATGCATTGTACAAAGTGAAGAAAATTAAAGGTATGTTGATAAACTGATCTCAAACATGATCGGTTAAGTGAAACACATTGACAGTTCTACTGTCCTTTGTTTTGATGCACGGTGGATGCAATGGTTGTTTCTCCTGTGTCTACCCTAGTGTTGTCCCCTTCTTAATGAATAAGCCAAACGTTTAATGCAACTTGGGTCTTAAATCAGAGTCCATTTCTCCCTTTTGTTTATAATTGCTGCTGAAGGGGCAACGCTAATTAAATCTCAAATGGCCAATAATGAGCAGAAAGTTGAATTTATGGCGCCCTAATCTGCTATTCTTGCATCAACAATTTGACAAACAATATAAATACTCTTTTATAGAGTTTCCTTAGCAGAGGCTCAATCTGTTTTAGGAATTCTCAATCTCTGTGAGAAGCTTTAAATTTATAATTAACAATAGTAAATCTATGTTGTTCTTTAATACCACTTTGATTATACAAAAGCATTTTATTCATGAAACTTGGGTTTCAGTGGGTCAATTCTGTTGAAATATCTTGGATTCCTTAAATCTTGCTTATCTTCACTCCTTGATAATTTGGGAGGATTTTCTCTCCTTCCTCATAACCATATATAAGCAGTTTCAGGCACTCAATCACTTGATGAGTTGTCCCACTGACTGTTTGTTACACAACCAATTATATCTATGTCTGGAAGAAATTTTGCTCCAAGAATTGTGTGTCCCATATCGTTCATTTTATTTAAGAAATTTCTGGCAGTGCTCAGAATGAAAAAATGTTCTATCTCTTGGGAAAAACTTCTGTCAAATAAAAAAAGCAAGGGGGACTCGGGCTCAGGATCCTTTTATCTTAAAATCAATTCATGGGTGCAAAGCTTTGGTGGAGGTGGTTACAGAAGCGGGTCAGACCTTTGGAAATCTCTTTGAAACAAAATATGAGAAATGCCTACCTGTGCCCAGACAGAAAGTTAAAGATAGATATTTACTCAAAGCTCAGTATCTGGAATTGCTTAAAGCGACGAATAGGGATCTTATCCCTTGACATAGTTTTGGGAAGTTCGTGGTGGGCAAACAACACTTTTCTTTGTGAAGACTCACAAAACGTGACATTAAGAAAGTGTTTCATGAATTGGATTTGGGTGAAATATTATTATTTGGACCTTCAACACAGACTCATTCATCATTACTGGAATAATCGGAGACGTGTTTGGAAAACAGAGAACGATAGCTCAATCCGCCGATCCGGCTCAATGGAGTAAATTTGGCTGAGGGTGAAACTAGAGCATTACGTCAACCATAGGGAGATGTTACCTGTGGTGAGATGGGAACAAGAGGTATGTTTAAGATTAAAGAAACCTTTTACAAATCAAATAAATAACTGAGATCTCAATTGTACTTGTTTGGGATAAATGTTCTACAGAATAAGTGGCCCAGGTGATATTTCTTTGGCTAAATAAGTGTAAGGACTAGCTTGGGATCATTTTGCTAAAAGCAGGAGGAATGAGGTCCTTCTCTTTGTATCATGTGTAAAAGCAGAAATGAGGAGACTATTGAACATATTCAATAATTTATCTCATTAGTAATGAAGATAAAAGCGTGCAAATGAAGCATTGGCCCAGTGGAACGGATAAGAGTGTTAAACGGTCTCAATGCCACTGTTTGCAGCTGGGAAGAAGGCGTTATAAAAGTGGGTGGTGAATGGAACACAGCGGCTATCATTAGTTTGTGCTTTGGGGAATAGGAAAGAAAAAGAAAATATTAGAATATTAAAAGCATATAAAAACAGTCCCTCAAATGAATATTGTGTTAAATATCAAGGAAAGCAATGCGATGAGTGTTGGGTTGTGATGATTAGACGATAATAATAGAGTAAAGTCTTGGATATAAAAATAAAAACCTCAAATGTTGCAGGCCATCTATGGAAGGTTGACCTAATTTGATTAGTTCCCTCGATTTTTCATCCACCACCGCAGATTTTTGAAATCAAACTTTGATGGAGCCTCTAAAAGGCAATCTAGAATGACGAGGATTGGGAGAATTTGAAAATTCTCTGAAAAGGTTTTAGCATTATTCCTTACCCTTGGGATTGTATGACTACCAATAGCTAGTAAATTGACTGGCTTTAAAACAAGGTTTAGTCATTTGCAATCCGGGAAGGTTGCAAAGATTGATGATTGAAGAGAGGGGGATTCTACAATGGCGATTTGGTATACTTAAAAAGCACTCAACAAGAACTCCCATGGCAAAAAATTATCAAAAGTTGGAGAAACGTGCAAACTTATCAAAGATCTTCATGTCTCTTTTCATATAGGATATGTCATTTCACTCATGTTTTCACACAGGGGAAGAGATGAAATGGTAGTTATTTGTGAATTGGGCATAGCAAGAACACAAACCTCTATCAGTATTAACCATTCTCACCGAGCTTGGATGGTGGGAATTATGTGCCCTATAAATTATCTTAGACGAGAGATGGTCTGGCGTGAAGTGCGGTGTGACAGGCTCAGGAAGTGGGCTTTCACGTGATGAGTGACCTATTCCTCTTGTAAATATTGGCAGCGGTCACTCACTATCGCATTAAATTGCATGCAAATGCTTGTCAAAAATCAACTTGGGCGTTGTGAATCAGGTTAATAGAGGAGTTGTTTGTGACGTGGTGGTCCATTACTCCTTCCTTCCTAACTAACATCCGTTCATATGGGAATTCTGCGGTAACCTTCAACGGGGCAAAGCGATCAAGAAATTGAGCAGGTTTTTTTCAGTGACAGGTAAAACGTTTCCCAGTATGTCTGGCATTCACGCCTTTTTCATCCTCCACGCTTTGATTTTACCATTGCCAACATATAAGTTGAATGATAACATTACCTCTGCTTGCGTCAGGGCTTCTCAAACAGGATCATCTGTGCAGCAATGTTTCTTCTTGTTAGTTGAAAAGGAACATGGGATTGATACATAGAACCTGCTGAAAGTCCTTGGTTCCAGTTTATTATTAAATCACTGTCTGGCTGCTTTCTCTTTGTTTCCAGCTCTCAAAGCTTTATGCTTTGCTTCTCGGCTGTTCAATTTGTTGTTCTTCCTGTTTTCTGGATTTTCTGTGAGTTGAAACACTACACCCATTCCCTATGTTAATTCAGCTTCTTCTCTGGAGGTTCTCTTTATTGACTCTCCTGTTTGAGTGGCGTGATTTTGGGATTAGTAATTATCTTTCATAGGGTGCACCTAGTTTCCTTGATGGGTGTCTATCCTCTCATGGCAAAAGTTTTATAGCCTCTGGTGGTTTATTAAGAATGTAAGGCAGGGAAAGTTTATAGCTAATGCCTTAATTTTGGTTTGCAACTTTCTTTCACCACCCAAGGCGGCATTATCCTGATCTTCTACTGCCAGCCATACTACTATCAAGTTTATGTCGCCAGCCTTTCAAAACTAAGTAAGACTATTAGGTGTCTGGTAACAAGAAACGGAGAGTGTGCTTCATCTATTCTTTTCTACAGTTTAGTGCTGTGCTGAGCCTTGAGTGACCTTTTATCATGATCTTCTCTTTTAATTTACAGTTGCTGCAAAGGTTGTCTCACAGTTCATTTCAATCCCCATTCGTTGTTAAATCACTTTGCTCACTTAAATAACTGAAATGAGAAATTTAAAGTTATTCTGAAGAACCTTATTCGTTGTAGTACATAGATTTACTTATACAGGCTTTTTCGTTCTGCAAAACAATATGGTTAAAAGAGCCAGCAGGGAAGGCCTGATGGTAAACCAGACAACCCAATCAAGGGGAAAACTGAAAGAACCCAGAAAGTACAGGAGTCAATGAACAGTATTGCAGACAATGCAGGTCTGATTAGGAAATTTGGTTTTCAGTAAGACAACAATTCATGGATAGGAAAAACAAAGAATGTAGTGAGGATGAAGATGTGGAGGAACAAATTTCCAAAATGGATTTATATGAGATCATGAGGAGCTTTTTCAGAGTTGGAGTGTCCCTCTTTAATAATAGGTGAAAAGGCAGTGTGGAAGATGAAGCAGCTACAAAAAGCATTGGCATGCAAAGAGGAAAGAAGCATCAATTTATCAATTACATTTGAGATACATAAATAAGTTGAACCAATACACTTTAGATGTCTTGAAGCGATTCAAGCTTAGACAATGAGGTTGTGAGAATAGAAAAAGCAGCACAAATGTCTGCATTGACAACAAATTTCATCTTACTCTTTAAGGATCAAACACTGTGATTTACTACGAGATCTTTCTGATTAAATACTTGCATTTCTTTGCATAATTTTGAGTTTATCATTATAACTACTTGTTTCATTGTCAAATATTGGGACATCTTGAAGTCATTAAGGTGACAAGTAGAAGGATAAGACAAATTTAGTTCATTTGCCTTTAACATTCAAATTATTGCAGACTTTGGTTTCCTCAATGACGATTTAGGGTCAACTGACATCCATAATTTTATTACTGTATGACATTTGCCTATATAAATAGTAATCACAAGGTACTAAAGCCTTTAAAAAAAAAAAAAAAAAATTATATTTAAAATAAAAATTATGGTAGTGATGGAATATTTAATATTTTGATTGGTGCAAGGAATTGAACCAGTGACTTCACATCAAGGAGTGCCTTAATAGAACACCACATCTTATAAATTTAATTATTTTTTATTATGAACCATAGAAGCATGAATTCAAGAATCTCACTGTTACACAACAATTTGTCACCGTTCCTGCAATTCCCCATCCCTCACATTGGAGGGCTCATTCCGTGACATGTGAGCAGTGACATAACTTGAAAACACTTTCATGGCATTCCCTTGAACATGTACTTTCATTGCCTTGAAGACAATTCCTTGTGAAAAACCCTGAAAATAGCCTTTTCATCCTTGGCGCGACTAGCATGTGTTATACCCGCGCCAATGGGGGAAATTCTTCAAAGAGGGCACGCCAATTGGCGCTCTGTCTCAGAGTCGCACTTGCGCCAGGCTTAATAAAGGGTGTTTTTAAAAAATAAATGGCAGAAGATTGACTTTAACCAACTCCTGAACTGGTCTCTAAATTGAGTTGGGATGTTTGGCTCTGGATTTCCATGTAGAGGAAGTAGTTTGCCACCTCCCATGGAAGCTTCCTTGAGGATAGGGCCAATCCCATGATTGTAGGGATCCCAACTCCCCTTCCTCCATCTATATAAGCTTGCCATTTCCCTTTGCAAGCTAGTCTCCAAGAATATCCAAGAGCCTTCATAGACTAAAGAATGCTGCGAGAGCTTTGATAGTCCTCATAGTGCCAAATCCATAGCAAGGAGATTGATGATCGAAGAGAGAGGCTTGTGCCTGTTCCCGACAAGCTTTACTGAGATGTATTCTGTTGACGACCCGCCGAAGGAGGATTTCAGTGTCAGAGCCATGTTGTATCATTAATATAAGCGACTACGATTATAGTTCCACTCGTATTGTTCATGCTTGTTTATGAGTTGTGTCCTCTCTAACTGACACATAATTTCAATTATATGGTTTTATGCTCATATGTTCGTCGTGTTTCTTGTACGTGCAGGTGTTCGATCGCGTCAAGTGGTGGAATTGTGACTTGTCGGGGCAAGGGATTGAGAGCACTATCCTCTCCGCAACGACAACAACGTTGGACATGAGGTAGGCCTTCTATCGCACTTTGATTTTTGCAATTAGGAACTTGCGTTGTAGCATGTTTGATTGTTGCTAGACCTGATCTGGGCTAGTAGGGATCGCCTCTGTTCGCAGAGGGGATTTACCTCCTCAAAAAATTGGCGACTCCGCTGGGGAGTTAGCTTGTTGTTTGCTTTATAAACTATAGATGGAGCCTGAAGTTAGCCAGATAGCCTTTGAAACACTCTTGCTCTGCATTAGCGAAGTAGATCAATGCTACTTCAGTCAATCTCTAGTTTAGTTTATGAACTGAACACTTGGGGTATTGTCTTGTCTTTCGGTCGTTTCTTGACTTTGCTTGCTTGATCAGCTCTTTTGGCTGGCTCTTTTTGTGAGTTTGGTTTTTGGTTTGAGCTTTACCATTACTGGTATGCTTCTTGGATTGCTTATTTTTTATTTTTCCTTAGTAAACTCGGTAGCCGCTTTTCGGTATGACGGAGTCGATGCCTTTGGCGCATGTTGTCGGTATTACTGCTTCCTTCATGCCATTACGGCGCTGGTTTATTATTACGATCGCGCCAATGCTGAAAGGTGCTAGGGTTTGCTTGGTTTTGAGCTTTCTAAGCATGATCTATGGTTTTGGTTTTTTTTTTTTTCCAACTGTTTGAGTATTTTGGAGCCTTGTTTGACTGACTGTGACCTTCTTCCTTTGGTTGTTTGCCCGTTTATATCAATTTTACATTTTAGCCCTAGGGCATCTAGGTGCTATTGTGCATCGAGCCTCCCTTGGGAGTTTGCGGTTTCTGTCTATTCAGTCATCTTTATGATTTCTTCTCTTCATTCATTTGGTGGTTTTATATCGTTTTATTACATTATTTGAGTGATTGGCTCCTTCTTCATTCGAATTCCCCCTTGTCTCGTTTTCGGCCTAGATTACATGGTTCATTTGAGTCTTTGGGTGTCTTTTGATTTGAGGGACTTTTTGTCAATTTGAGGTCTGATTGTGTGCTTGCATTGAGTGAAATATGGTTGTTTTTCTCTTTTGCTATCGCCTTTCAAATTTCTTGTCTCATTATTTTTCATCTTGTTTAGTGCACTTTGCTCTAAGACATTGAAAATACAAAAAAAAAAAAAAACTCTTTTGCTTTTGATCATTTAGTGTGAATTAAATCTTTTCAGTGTTATTAGAGATTAGTAACTTTGAAGAAAAGTGTTTAGTTTCCATTAGCTGCATTTGAGATATCATTGGTTGTTTTCTGATCATTTTGTTATTGTGTGAAAAGCTCTTAACTCTCTCGTAATTAGCTTTCATCGAATGAAATGATATACTATAGCATGTAGTGTGAATTTAGGAGATTTTGAGACATAACACTCGCTAGGGCTTGAAAAATGAAACATAATTGAGGATAAAAATTAAAATTTATTCAATTTACACTAAGGCAGCATTGAAACATTAATGAAATATTTAGTGGTGTAGGCTAGAGACGTGTTTTGGCGTCTTTAAACCTAGTAGTTGTCATTCGCCTCTTGGCTTTAGACAACACTAGTACGGACTTTTTCTCCTCATACCGTCGTGTATATAAAGGGAGACCCCATGAGGTTTCTATCCTTTATCCATAGGAAGCCGAGTCTTCCGCCCTATACCCGTGATACACCGGACACAACATTCGGGGAGATTTCCTGCACGTACGTTAAGTTCTTGGTTGATTTCCCTTTCATTTTGAAACCAAGGTGTATATTGCAGTTCACGGTTATTTGGTACACCCTTTGCCTAGAATTCTTGAGCAGTCATTTTGATCTTATCTGACTCCTTAAATTTGAAAAGATCACCAAGCGCTTTTCCTTTCACACTTGCTTCGAAACTAAAAGAGATAGAGTCACCTTTCATCCATTTCTCGACTCTTAAAACATGAAATGGTGAAGTTTATAATTTTCAATGTGGTAAAATAAATCACTGATCACATGCCCTTTTAGAGTTTTCTTGTTGGCCATTTGATTATGTGCCTTGGTTTTTAGCCCGTGTGCGGTTTTGAGTTGTTGATGGCAACTTTTCTGGAGTTCACCAACCAAGGAATCCCCTCCAATGGGAATCCTGGTCATTTTCCTCCTTTTTGGAATGTTGGTGCTCCTTATATGGCAACATTGTCCCTTCCTGGGTTAACTGTTAGGTTGCCCGTTTGGTTGTTTTCAACCTCTGTGGTCTCGAATGTCTCGACTACTATTGAATCAGTTCCTCCTCCTGAGTAACATCATGTTGATTCCAAGGTGGACCTCTCCCCTTCTTCGCATGTTTCTGCATCCTCCTCTTCTACTTTGCCTCGTGAAAGTTTGGATTCGAGTAACCAGGTGGCTAAGAAGAAGAAGAAGAAGACAAATAAGAAGAAGTTAGATAAAGAAGAGGTTAGCTCTGCGGCTATTACGCCTAAGAAGCCTTCCATTGATAAACCTCCCAACCCTCCACGGAAATTCAAGTTCCCTTGCATGTTGTGCACGGGAGACCATCTTCTTCGAGACTACCCTGCCATTCTCGAGGTGCTCGAAGTATGGTCCAACGGTCTCCCGCCGTTGCCTTTGGCTCCTGGGAGTCAGGTTGGGAGCACGTCTTCAGCTAGTGTCGGTAAGGCTCCTAAGAAGAAGGATAAGATTACCAATCCCTGTAAGTTGTGTGAAGGGCACCATGCCATTCACCTTTGTTCATATATGGATGAAGCCAAGTGAGTTTTGGACAACTTAACTAGTTCTACACCATGCCTTCTAGCTAGTTATAAATGGATTTCTTTGAGTCCTCCACCAGCTGATCCTATGATTGGTCAAGAGTCATCCTTGGTCAAAACTCATCCTTGGTCGATCCCACTCCCCCGGAAATTCAAATTCAGGAATCCATTCCCGACCAGCCATTGGTTGTGGGATCGGTTGAACTGGCCCCGTCTGTGGTGCACCAGGTCTTTTCTGTTGAGAGTGGATCTCACATCCCTCAGGTTCTTCTTGTTTCTTCGGATTCCTCGGACTTGGAGAAAGATTCTCTTGTCCCTATACCTCAAGAAGTTGCTCCTCCACCTCCTGTGATGGAGGTCCCGGAGGATACTCCTCCCGCCTTCGAGATGGAGGTCATGGAGGATGCTCCTTCTTCTTCCGTAACACCAGGGGAAGACCATTTTGGTTCGATGGTAGGCCCTCCAAGTAGTTTGGTCACTTCCTTTGATTGGAATCGATTTCCAGGATACCGCCTTCCCTCTTATGTGCCTTTCGAGATCACAGTACAGGCTTTTGGTTTGGTTGTACCCAGCACCATTATAGACGAAGGTGCGTCTGTTAGTATCTTATCCTCAAATACTTGGCCAGCTTTCGGTTAGCCGCCGCTTGTACCTGTTACGCAGAATCTGTTGGCATTTAACGGAAGAACTAGTCAACCCTTAGGGATCCTTCCAAGGTTACCTATTACTTTGTGAGGTAAAACCGTCCATATGGACGTGATGGTTGTTCCAGGCCCCTTGGATTTCAATATGCTCTTGGGGCGTGATTACACCTATGCCATGGGAGCGCTTGTCTCCTCCCTTTTTCGTGTGGTCTGTTTTCCACATGAAGGACGGATCGTGACCATTGATCAGCTTTCTTTCTTTGGTCCTAATATGGTGGCCCAGCCCGCCATCATCCCTTCTGGTTTTATCCACCGTTGTGTACGCCCCACAGGCAGGTCAATTATGTGGCTACTGCCCCATGCATGTACTCGGTGATAGTTACGTTGTGCATCAGGTGGTGCTGGGCATTTGGGTCTGACTCGGGATGTTTTCTTCATGGAGTGAACTCTTAGAAGCCATGACTTATTTTTCATTATGATGAGGTTGGTCGGAGCACAGTTCGTTTTCTTGTGTCAAGCTCCTTAAAAAATGAAACAAGTTCGTCGAAGCAGAGTTCCTTGTCTTGTGTCCAACTCCTTAAAAAATGAAACAAGGTTGGGGAGCATAGTTCCTTGTCTTGTTTCAAGCTCCTTAAAAAATGAAACAAGGTCGTCGGAGCAGAGTTCCTTGTCTTGTGTCCACCTCCTTAAAAAATGAAACAAGGTTAGGGAGTAGAGTTCCTTGTCTTGTGTCAAGCTCCTTAAAAAATGAAACAAGGTTGGGGAGCAGAGTTCCTTGTCTTGTGCCAAGCTCCTTCAACCATGAAACAAGGTGTCCTCAGGATATTTCTTTTAATGTGTCAACCTCGTTAAAATAATGAAACATTTTCCCGTTAAATTCGAGTCTTTGTTTATATCTCGTAAAATCCCAGTCGAGTCTTTCTTACATCTTGTAACTTGAACCTTCACTCCATCTTCCTTTCATATGGACTGAAGCTTGGGGGGGCATGTACCTCGAATTGAGTCACCATGTTGGGGGCATGCTTACTTTTTTCAAGCATAGTTTGTTTCCGTTTCAAGCTTGTGTAAATATGAAACCGGTTTCAAGCATAGTTTATCTTTTTTTCAAGCTTGTGTAAAAATGAAACGAACTTCAAGCAGAGTTTTCTAATTTCAATTTTGTGTAAAAATGAAACCATTCCTATTTTACCTCTTCTAATTGCCATCTTATCAACCTGTCTTTGCCAGATGAGCCTTGGTTTTCTCATTCCATCGTCACTATCTGCTTGGCCGATCATATGCCTTCACTTGGTTATTTTACCTAAACTGCTGGAGAACCCATTGCGATGAGTGGCCTTGTTAGCCGGCCTCTTGCCTTTACTTGTTCGGGGATTCACCATTACGGGAACCGTGCTTCTGCTGCCATACCACTCGTTCCTCCAGGAGGAGTCATCTTTCGGCTCTTTTCGACTCTCTAAACATGAAAGATTGTAGAGTCCCTTGTCGTTTTCGATCTCGTTAAAGTGGACACAAAACGACATCTACCCAATATACGTTTACCCCTTTTTCGAGTTTTGGGATATATTATTTACGAAAAGGAATGCCCTAGCCTATCGTGACTAGGAGGTTTTCTCGGATATTGTTTTCTACCTTTTAGTCACAGAGACTGCTTCTGAAAAGAATTCATTGGAGTTTTGTACTCATTTTGTCTTTTCAAACTCTCTAAACATGAAAAGACGCCGAGTTCTTCCTTTGTCAGACTCGTTAAACGCTGATGACATTGGATTCAGTTAAAATGACGATATCCGAGTTCCTCCTTCCTAAGGCTCGTAAAATGTACTAGGATGGACTTATATAGCAAGCATATGGTACCCTCTTCAAGCTTGTGTAAAAAATTAAAATAAAGAAGTACTCGCCAGAAATGGTGGGGAAAATGGAAACAGCATCATTGTCGTGTCGGCAATATGTCGCTCTTGAACATGGCACTCGTCTGCATTCGTGTCGGGTTCGGGACATCTCATCTCATTTTTTTCACTTGCCTCTGTGGGTTTGGGTGATCCCTTTTGACCTCTCATCTGCTCTTTGTCCCGTCATCATGACCTCTGATCCGTTGATGTCAAATACTGCCAAATCCACTGTCGTGCCGCCGAAATGTTCAAGAGAAGTTGACCTCTGCAAATTTAAACCTTCCTCTGATTCCCATCTGATCTTGATTCACAAAGACATTATGTTCCTCTGTCTCGTGTCGATCATGTGGGAAACACTATGGCCCACCTTCGATCAAGGTCACTTCCTGTCGACTTCAGCTCATTATCCAGGAAGCTGACCTAAGAGACTCCCTTCCGGTACCTTGGAGCCTGCATGCCTCAATGGCAGGTTCTTCGCATTCGACGTGAGGTTTTCATCATTGGCCTCCGATCGAGTGATTCTACGGGTGACCGGACGCCGAGCTCATTGATTCACATGCGTGAATTGTACAATAGTACCTTGAGGCCATTGTCATTATTGGTGGTACCTCTCGCGTCTGTTAACGACTTTCATCATTAGTGGTAATCGTACGATGTTCTTGCTGTTCGACTTCGGCTCATGTTCGCATGCTTGGACTTGTGCCTTTTCGGGTCGAGATGGAGCGCAAGACCCGCACGGATCCTGTCTGTTATAATCAGTGTTTGCGATTTTGTGGATTATCATGATTAGTTACATGACTCCAGCGATTGGATGGTGTGACCATACACGAGTCTATTTATCGATCCTTATTGGATGTTCGTCCATACCTTGATCTGGATTATTGTATACTCTGTTATAGATGGATTTGCGCCCATACCACATATATATCATGTATCTGAGATATCAGTTGTACTTCTCTACGCAGGTTTTCCGACGGCGGTGTTTTCAGTTGGACACGTTCTCGTAAAGCATTTCACCCCTCTCTCTCTTTCGGGCCTCATGCTTTAGGGGGCATCTATTACACAACAATTTGTCACTGTTCCTGCAATTCCCCATCCCGCACATTGGAGGGCTCATTCCGTGACCTGTGAACAGTGACATAACTTGAAAACACTTTCATGGCATTCCCCTGAACATGTACTTTCATTGCCCTGAAGACAACTCCTTGTGAAAAACCCTGAAAATAGCCTTTTCATCCTTGGCGCGACTAGTATGTGTTATACCCGCGCCAATGGGGGAAATTCTTCAAAGAGGGCGCGCCAATTAGCGCTCTGTCTCAGAGTCGCACTCGTGCCAGGCTTAATAAAAGGTGTTTTTTTAAAATAAATGGCGGAAGATTGACTTTAACCAACTCCTGAACTGGTCTCTAAATTGAGTTGGGACGTTTGGCTCCGAATTTCCATGTAGAGGAAGTAGTTTGCCACCTCCCATGGAAGCTTCCTTGAGGATAGGGCCAATCCCAGATTGTAGGGATCCCAACTCCCCTTCCTCCATCTATATAAGCTTGCCATTTCTCTTTGCAAGCTAATCTCCAAGAGCCTTCATAGCCTAAAGAATGCTGTAAGAGATTTGATAGTCCTTATAGTGCCAAATCCATAGCAAGGAGATTGATGATCGAAGAGAGAGGTTTGTCCCTATTCCCGACAAGCTTTACTGAGACGTATTCCACTGACAACCCGCCGAAGGAGGATTTCAGCGTCAGAGCCAGGTTGTATCATCCTTTGTTTCATTAATATAAGTGACTACGATTATAGTTCCACTCGTATTGTTCATGCTTGTTTATGAGTTGTGTCCTCTCTGACTGACACATAATTTCAAATATTTGGTTTTACGCTCGTATGTTCGTCGTGTTTCTTGTACGTGCAGGTGTTCGATCGCGTCAAGTGGTGGAATTGTGACCTGTCGGAGCAAGGGATCGAGAGCACTATCCTCTCCGTAACGACAACAACGTTGGACCTGAGGTAGGCCTTATATCGCGCTTTGATTTTGCAATTAGGAGCTTGCGTTGTAGCGTGTTTGATTGTTGCTAGACCCGATCTGGGCTAATAGGGATCGCCTCTGTCCGCAGAGGGGATTTACCTCCTCAACACTCACTTATTAAATTAAATTATATATTTTAAAATAAAAAATATGGTAGTGATGGAATGTTTAATATTTTGAATGGGGAAAGGAACACCAATCCAAGGTCCCGTGGACTCTACTATTTAATATTTTAACTCAGTCAAAATAAAACAAAATTAAAATAACTTTGAAAAAATATAAAATTAAAATTAAAATCATAAAATTTTCTAGTTCATTATTTTTTCCTATGATATTTTTCTCTAATATGACCTATTTAAAGACTAATAATTAAACTAACCTAAATCCAACTTAACATTAGATCTACCAAACATCGAAAAAATTGATCCCTCTCCCAAAAAAATAACACTAAAATAATATTTATCTCAACTTCTTTACCTAAAATTTTAATTATTAACCTTACATCATCTTTTTATTAACATTACAACATCCATAGAATCTTTATTATAACCCATTGTCTTGTCATCAAAATAAAATATAAAACTAAGCTTTTCCATTCCATCACTTCCGTGTTTATCCATCTCTCTTCTCTCTAAACTATGGAATTGTAAGACAGAAGGAGCAATTTTAACCCTCGTCATTGCAGCAATTTAAACCCTGATGTCATGCCATCCTGTAATCTAACATTTGCGTTCATCCATTTTCCACGCCAACATAACTCTATGTAATAGTTATGTAATAGAAGGTGGCAATACTGTTTCAACCTTATGCCATGCATTGCTAACGCGAACATAACTCTCTGCACCGCTGATTTAGCATTTTATATTTTATGTGGTCACAGGCCTTCCAGTAAGACCCTCGCACCTTTGCTATTAAGCTCTACCATAGCCTTATTATTTTTGGGCAACTTAGTGGGATATTGCTGGAAGAAAGGTTGTAGGTGGGATATTTTTTTTTTTTAATTATCTAGGGTAATCGGTAAGGTTGTAGATGGGATATTGCTTGAATAAGGGTTGTACCGCTAAGGGTTACCGGTACATTTTAGAGTACTTTTTTCTAATATTGTTTTTAAACTTAATTTTAGAAAAGTTGAGATATAGGTTGTAGGTGCGATATTGCTTGAATAAGGGTTGTACCGCTAAGGGCTACCGGTACAGTTACCAGTACATTTTAGTGTACTTTTTCTAATATATTTTTTAAACTATTTAAAAAAAAGTTGAGATATCATAAATATAGAATTGTTTAATATGAGTTGTCTTTAGTGTGATATTTTTGGAAGTTTTTTTTGGTAGTTTTTTCAGGTTTAGTTTCTCTAAAATCTCTCAGAAATTCATTCAAATCACAAATTTGATGGATAATCCTTGCACTCTAGAAGTGTCCTAGATATTTTTAATGGTGCTAAATCCATATATACAATCAAAAAATCAGTTTAAATAACACAAATCAAAATTTCACCTCAAAATTTTCCATTGAATAGCACTAAAGACATTGTTTAATATATCACTCTAATTTCCGTTGAATCTCACTAAAAACATCATTTAATATATCACTCTAATTGGGATAGAGAATTGAACCAATGAGTTCGTATTGAGTATCCTATAAGTTCACATTGAGTGTTCAAAATAGAACAGATGAATTATAATTGAATTGAGTTCACATTGAGTGCTTTACCATAGCATTTGAGATCACCCTTTATCCAATATCCCATAAACAAACATATAATTAAAATTAAAATTTAAAATAAAATTACATTTATCATTTATTTAAAATTTTCATATTTAATAAACTATGAACAAATTGCTATCCAATAAAATATAAAATTTGATAGTTGATAACATCACCAATATATTGACAAAAATACATTCCAATTCAGAGATATTTAGGGAGGGAGGTGATAAAATAGATGTAAAATAAATTAATAATAAAATGAAAACTAAATCATACATAATATAAAACAAAATTGATAGTTGATAAGATCATTGGTATATGTACAATAATATATTCCAATGGAGAGATATTGGTAAAGAAAAAGTAATCACACAAAGAGTTTAAAAACCTTAAATTGATAATAAAACTTAAAACTATATTTTATAAAAATTAAGTATTTAAACTTTTCACAGCTGTTAACAAACATTAATCAATAACAACACTTTACATTTAATAGACTATCTATAAACAAAGTGGCAAATAAATATAAAATTAATAATCAATAACATCATCCATAAATGTTTATATAGACAGAAATATTTGGCCAATATTTGGACAAGGAGATACTTCCCAATCAAGCCAGACCTTTTGAACTATCTCTTTCAATAAAAGAACACGGACTAAACTATCACTTTCAACAAAACAAGACAACCTGCATGCTCGTTAAGCCCTGCAGTTACGAGATGCTTCAATATATTTAGAAACAGCTATCTTCTTGCTCAGTAAGGGAACACTTGTGTTGTGTTCTGTTTTGGTTGAGAATATATATATACACATATTATATATATTCCTTCGTCTGAGGAAGGAATCTGCGAGATATATACACATACGACAAGCGATTGGAGAAGAATAGAAAATGGAGGAATGCAAAGCCCCCGGTGCTGCAAAAGCTCACGGGCACCCAATGCTAAGAGGAGGGAGAAGAACGTCACAGAGCCATGGGTTTTCCGCCTCCCAAATTAAATCTCTTGCAGCAATCTGCGATGCATTCATCCCGTCAGTTCTCCCTACTAAGGACCTGCAAGATCCGGAGGTCGAATCCTTTTATCGCCTCTCCGGTTCCCAGAACGGAATTCCTGAACAGGTAATTTCCAGCACACTATAAATATGATTATATGATTGCCATTACTTACCTGTGTCAGTAAGTTTGTACTGGGTTTTAATGTTTGAAGGTTGCGGAATTAATGGCGAAGCGTGTGAAGCCGATCGGTTTGGTGATGGCGAGATGCCTTCTGTGGCTATTAGCGACGCGACTGGGAACATGGATGCTCTGCGGATCAGCCAGTTTAAAGGAGGAATTCCCTTATCTGCAAGCATTTTCAGACATTAAGCAGGGCGCGAGGGAGCAGATCATGCTTGATTGGTCCCGGGGAAGGAGATTCGCATTTCTGAAATTTGCCTTTAAGATCTTCAAGACCTGCTGTGTATTCGCTTTCTACACCGTGGTAAGCTTTACTCAATACGAACTGTTATGATTTCACTGCTGTGTTTTGGTTCAAATTTTACGAATTAAAGGAGATTTCACTGTTGTTTTTTGGTTCAAAATTTACGAATTAAAGGAGTCTGCTGATCGGTTTTCCCAGGTGGATGAGAATGCCGAGAATCCAACATGGAAAGGCATCGGATATTCGCCGCCGGAACCTGAAACAAATAGTGTGGCAAGCGGCCGGCCGTTGGAAAAGGGAGTGATCGACTTGTCTTCTGCTCTGGAGAAAGACCTGCCGAGACTGTTTCAGGATAGGGGTTTTACTGTAACAGAAGAAGAGAACTTCAGTGGCAAAGAGAAAGCTTGGAAAGTAGAATGCGATGCTGTGGTTATAGGCTCTGGCTCGGGTGGGGGAGTGGCAGCCGGCGTTCTTGCCAAGGCCGGTTACAGAGTTATCATTCTTGAAAAAGGTAAATACTACGCCCGGGACGATTTAACCCTCCTGGAAGGCCCCTCGTTTGATCAGATGTATGAATCCGGCGGCATTCTTCCCACTAACGACGGTAAAGTCCTCGTCATGGCCGGTTCCACTGTGGGGGGCGGATCCGCCATAAACTGGGCTGCCTCTATCCGCACGCCTCCCCACGTTCTCAAAGAATGGTCTAAACAACATGACCTGCCCCTGTTCGAATCCCAGGACTATCAGGACGCCATGAATGCCGTCTGCGGGCGCCTTGGGGTTCAAGACGGATGCTCTAAAGAGAGCTTTCAAAATAGCGTTTTGAGTACCGGCTGTGCCAAATTAGGGTTTCATTTCGAGAAAGTTCCCCGGAATTCAACGGAGGATCATTTCTGCGGCTCCTGCTCTTGTGGTTGCAGGTCGGGAAACAAGAAAGGGGCGGACGAGACGTGGCTAGTGGATGCTGTGGATTCCGGCTCGATTATTTTAGCGGGATGTAAAGCGGAAAATATTTTGTGCCAAAAGATACCAGCAAAGAGGAAGCAAAGGGCCGCCGGTGTCGTGGCTTCTTTTGGGGTAAAGGAAAGAAGAAGAATATTCATACAGGCGAAGGTGACCGTGGCCGCTTGCGGTTCTCTTCTGACGCCACCGCTTCTCCGCTCCAGCGGGCTCCGGAACCCTAACATAGGTAGAAATCTCCACCTCCATCCCGTCCAGATGGCTTGGGGTTTCTTCCCGGAAAATCAAGAACCAACGGGCAAACCCCACGAGGGCGGCATCATCACCACAATTTGTAAAGAAGGCGCCAAGTGGGAGCAGTCAGGCTATGGCACCATTATCCAGACGCCTGCAGTTGCTCCCGGTTCCTTCGCCGCCATGATTCCCTGGACCTCCGGCCTGGATATGAAAGACCGCATGCGAAAATATCATCGGACGGCCCACGTGTTCTGTTTGGCTCGTGACCGCGGTAGCGGAATTGTTGGCGGGGAAAAGGATATCGCCTACAGGCTCGCTGAGTCGGATAAAGAAAATTTAAAGGAGGGGCTGAGGAGATGCCTCCGGATCTTGATCGCGGCAGGTGCCAGCGAGGTGGGGACGCATCGCAGCGACGGGGAGCGTCTGAGTGTTAAGGGCGCCACCGATGATGAAATTGAGGAGTTCTTGAACAACCAGGGCAAGGGAAGGCGAGGAGTGTGGCCGATCCTTTTCTCTGCTCATCAGATGGGGAGCTGTAGAATGGGCAAAGACGAAGAATCCGGTGGCGTGGACTGGAAGGGCGAGAGCTGGGAAGTGGAAGGACTGTTTGTCTGTGATGGTAGCTTGTTGCCAACATCTCTTGGGGTGAATCCCATGATCACTATTCAATCCGTTGCTTTCTGTGTAGCCAAGTATATCGTGCAATTCCTGCGGACAAATTCGTCCCAGGGTTTGACCTGTGGCCACTGAACACGTGTAATGTGATGTGGAAGACATGCATGAACTGTTAAATTTATTCATAGAAAGTTCCAGGTAATAAGGCAGTTGATTAGAAGGTGAAGTGTAAGATTTAGTTCCCCTTTAATAAATGATACAAATTTTATAAATATCTATAGATATCTTCGTCACTTAAAATCTAAATGATACAAATTTTATAAATATCTATAGATATCTTCGTCACTTAAAATCTAATCTTATAGATATTTATTTGAGTGTAATTCGGGTATATATTTTTAATATTGTGATAGTGAAATGAAACAGTTTCACTCATATTGGTCAATTTCTATCAATTTTAAAAAATATTTCAAATTTTATAAACGAATTGAAAATATCTTCTGAATTTTGATATTTATTTGAGTGTAATTCAATTATATATTTTTAATGTTGTGATAATGAAATGAAACAATTTCACTCATATTTGTCAATTTCTGTACGTTTTAAAAAACATTTCAAAATTTATAATCAAATTGAAAATAACTTCTGTATCTTTTTAATTCAAATCCCTTTGCCCATACGGAACAAATGTACAAATAAGTCAACTTCATCTGATTCTAGAAACAAGGCATTGACAAAAACACCTTTGGAGAGCCAGCAATAATGTGGACTTTTATCAATGGTTTGAGGCTTTTCAGGTTAATTTAAGTATTCATTGTCAAGGCAATTTTCTTAATTTGACTATATAATGAATAAACATATGATTCTAGAAACAAGGCATTGACAAAAACACCTTTGGAGAGCAAGCAATAATGTGGAATTTTATCAATGGTTTGAGGTTTTTCAGGTTAATTTAACTATTCATTGTCAAGGCAATTTTCTTATTTTGACTGTATAATGAATAAATTAAATATAAGATCGAATGAATTAAATTAGATTCACAAAGAGCAAAATATTGATAATAGTTTCACATTTAATTTGTTATAATTGGTTAATATGTAGTTGAAGTTTTTATTTTTGTTAGATTGAAGATTTTTGCGATCTATAATTTTCAAGATAAGTTTTTATTTTTGTCTTTTGTGATCCATAATGTAGATGAATGTCTTTTGGATTAATCACCAAGGTTTCTAACCAACTAATATGGTTCATCCTCATGACAAGATGAGCAAGCAATAATGTGGCCTTTTATCAATGTTTTGAGATTTTTCAGGTTAATTTAAGTATTGATTGTGAAGGCAATTTTCTTATTTTGACTATATAATAAATAAATTAAATTAAAAATCCAATAAGATATTTTTGTTTTTGATGTGATTCATCTTCATGACAAGATTTTGTTTGTAGAAGTTTCGAACCAGCTAATATGGTTCATCCAGGACAAAATTTTGTTTTTTTTTTTTTGAAATAAATATGATTTAAATCTACTATAATTTAGATTTATTAGGTTTTTTATTTTTTAATATATTTTTATTAATTTTATTTAAAGTTAATTAAATTTGTAAATTTTAATTATAAATGTTATATAATATATTTTGAAAAATAATCACAATTTTTTTATAAATTGATTAAAATTTATATTAACAAAGGTTAATAAAAATAAAAACTCCACCATCTTTAATATTAAATTTTCACGTAATGAATTTTATATATAATTCAACAACAATGTGTAGGAAGCTACAACTTTAAATTAGATATATTTTTGGGTGATTTGAACTTAAACCTACCAATACAAGGTGTCATCTTCATATATAAGACATGGTAAGTGGCATCTTCTTTTTATGTTAGAGATTCTAAATCAACACCACCTTACAGTCTACTGGCTTGTAATAATTAAATATTATTCCGAGGATAACATATTTAAAAATAAAAATATATGAATTTTCAAATGCCAAATTTTCAAAGTTGTTTTAAAATATGTAAATTAAGAATGGTATTGGAAAGTGTAAAGATAGGTTGACAAAATAAGTATATCCTTAAAAGTCATCGTAAAAGGTACGTAGGGTTAAATTCCAACGCATCTTATAATTTTGCCTTAATTATGGGTATTGTATTATATTTCTAAAAATTATGTTTTATTTTTATTTTAAATTTTGTTTTTTTGGTATTTTTTTTTTCTTATAGGTTAATGCAGTTTCTTGAATAACAAGGTTTTCAATTTGCTCTAGTTTAACCATCTTTCCAAACATAAAAGTTTATGAATAGTTTTTTTTTTTTTTTCATAAAAATACGTTAATGATAAGTTTTATTAGTGTTATAATAAAAGTAAAAATTATATGATTTTGAAAGTGTAAAAATTGTTAGTTTTGGGGTAGCCAATTGATAATGGTCATGAAAATAAATGAAAATAAATTGTTATAAGTAAAGAGATTTAAGATTTAATTTTTTTATTTATCTGTATTTACAAAAGGTTGTCTATTCTTCTATATCAAAACAAATTGAAAATTGTTTCAATAAATTTGTTTATCTTTTTAACAAGTTTAACTATGCTTTTGAAGCTTTTACCAATTTAAAATGAACTTTTGAATGTTTTGGGTAGCTCAATTGACAATAGTCATGAAAATAAATTGCTATAAGAGATTTAAGATTCAATCTTTTCAATTTACCTATACCTACAAAAAGTTGTCTATTTCTCTGAATCAAAACAAATTGAAAATTGTTCCAATAAATTTGTTCACCTTTTAAACAAGTTTAACTATGCTTTTGAAGCTTTCCCAATTTAAAATGAACTTTTGAATATTTTGGGGTAGCTCAATTGACAATGGTCATGAGAATAAATTGCTATAAGAGTTTTAAGGTTCAATATTTTTTTTTTACTTGTACCGACAAAAAGTTGTCTATTCCTCTTGCTCAAAGAAAATTAAAAATTGTTCCAATAAATTTGTTCACCTCTTCAACAATTTTAATTATGCTTTTGAAGCTTTCCCATTTTAAAATGAACTTTTGAATAATTAATGATGCAAAAGTTGTGTTGTGCACAAGATCAACTAATGAACCATCCAATTTCTACATTGAATATATATTTTTTTAAATTACATTATTATGATTTTAAACTTTTCTAAAATGTTATTTCCATTCTTAGTTCAAAGAAAGAATTTAACATGAATTTAAGGTGGTGATGCATCACTCATATTATGAACTTTGTTAAAATTAAAATGTAGATATAATTTTAATAAATAATTTGAAATAAAATAAATCTTAATTTTTTTTTATATGTCATTGTTATTAAAAAGAATTTGTAAAGGTTAAATTTCTATCATCCACTTATTAATTATTGATAATTAAATTAACATTTTGAAAATTGTATTCTAAAATATACACACCTATAATATTTGTGTTAAATTTCTTTGATACAATGCTTTACTTCTATTTTTTCAACATTTACTGGTTGTAAAACTCTCTTCTCAATTTTCCAAGTCTAGAAAATTTTACTTAAATCCACCAAGTAATTTTCAAAAAACTCCTTGTTTAAGTTTTTTGTTTTTTGTTTTTATTATTATTGAAAACCACTTAAATATTTTTTGAGTTAAAACACTAAGAATTCTATTTCCTATTTAAAAAACACAATTGCTCTTTTGTCAATATTACAAAATGGATTTAAAAACTAAATTTATTGAAAATTTTGGAAAATTTATAATGTCGTTTTAATTTTTAACTTTTTGAATAATGTGCCCCAAAATTTATAGAACACCAAAGAAGTCATCAAAAGGGAAAAAGTTATCACTAAAATCAATGAATACATTGAGAGTGATATGGAAGTGATGTCGAATCAATACTACTATCTATAAAGATATAAAATCAGATGTTAATGCTCAACTTCCTCTCTCCAAGGGGAAGCAATACATTTTCAAATAAATGAATTTAACATGGTGATGCATCATTCATATTATAAACTTTGTTAAGAATTAAACTGTAGATATAATTTTAATAACTACGTTGAAATGAAATAAATCTTAAATCATTGTTATTAAAAATATTTGTAAAGGTTAAATTTCTATCATCCACTTGTTACTTATTGACAATTAAATTAAAATTTTGAAAACCTTATTTTAAAATAGACACACCTATAACCTATACTTGGTGGTTAAACTCTAATCACTGGTGGATTTTTCAAGTCTAGAAATTTTTACATAAATCCACCAAGTAATTTAAAAAAAAACTCCTTGTTTTAATTTTTTTACTAAGAACCACTAAAATATCTTTTGGTTAAAAGGTTAAGAACATGTTTTCCTAATTAAAAAAAAAAAAAAAAAAAAAAAAAAAAAAAAAGACTGTCAAAATTGAAAAATGGAGTTAAAAACTAGAGAATTTATTGAAAATTTTAATATAACTAAGTTGAAATGAAATAAATCTTAAATCATTATTATTAAAAACATTTATAAAAAAGTTAAATTCTATCATCACTTGTGCTTATTGATAATTAGGTATAAAATTTTTGAAAAACCTTATTTAAAATGAATACCTATATTCTTTTTCATGATGGATTTTAAACTCATCCTTTGAGTGATTTTCAAGTCTAGAAATTTTTACATAAATCCACCAAGTAATTTAAAAAAAAACTCCTTGTTTTAATTTTTTTACTAAGAACCAATAAAATATCTTTTGGTTAAAAGGTTAACAAAATGTTTTCCTAATTAAAAAAAAAAAAAAAAAAAAAAAAAAAAAAAAAGACTGTCAAAATTGCAAAATGGAGTTAAAAACTAGAGAATTTATTGAAAATTTTGGAAGATTTGTAATGTCATATTCATTTTCAAATTTTTGAATAATGTGCCTCCTAGAAAAAATTCTAAAACACCAAAGAGGTCACCAAAATGGAAAAATTTGTCACTAAAATCATTGAGTACATTGAAAGTGATATGGAGGTGATGTTGAATCAATACTACCTATCCATAAAGATTTAAAAGCACATATTAGTGCCCAAATTCCTTTCTCCAACAAAGGAGAAATATATATAAGGCTAAGGGAGGAGGACTGCCTTGATGTGGTTCCTCTTAGCAACCCAAATATGACAAATGCACATGATTTAGTTTTTTATCAACATTAAGAGATCCCACCTACATTATTGCAATCAAGACTCATATCATGCTATGTTTTGAGGTGGTTGAATGGATCATTGTAAGTTTAAACCTTTATAGTTAAGTTATGCACACACAAATTATTTGTAAATACAAAATAAAATAAAGAGAATCACACATACTACTCATAGATGTATCCAAGAAACCCTTAATCAAGAAGACCATCAAAAAGTTTAGAGTCACACTTGTAATGTTTAGATTCACCCTTAATTAGTCATGGTTCTTTGGGATATGTTTGCTAGCCTTACTATGGATGAGGACAAGGAAGTGCTTGAATAAGGATTACGTTTTCAAATTTATTATATCCTTGGAAGCAAGGGAATAGTTCAATGAAAATTGTCGTCAACTCCTCAAAATACAATGACAAGAAGAATGTATTGTATCACTTGTTGTTTTAACTTTCTCAAACATCCTTGGTACTATAAAACCTTCTACCACTAACCAAGAATCTATGGAATATAATGTCATTGATTATTTGAAGAAAATCACAACTTATATGAAGGTGCCACTAAAATGAAAAATAACAACCTACAAAATGAATAATGATGTTTTATAAGATAAAGGTTCAAAATCCAAAACTCATCCATTTGTGTTGACCTTTGAGAGTAATTAATCATAATGCAACTATTTGGTAGATTCAAGATAACCTCATTCTATTTGTCAAAGTTTGAAAGCAATACCAACAAAATGTTCAACACATATCATTCAACTAGACAGGTCAGAAGTGAAATAAATAGGTGGACTAAAGGATTCCTTAGTAAGAGCATCACCAAGCTAAAGGTTCATCATATAATAGATATCATCATAGTAGATATACTTGAAGTGTATGTTTTATTTCTTAGTAGCGATTGGTACATAAGTCACAAGGATACTTCACTCTAGAGTCGTCACAATTATGCCTTCCATGGAATGAAAAAACCAACAAGATTAGAATTGATTATGAGAAGTACATGAAGCATATTGTGACTGATATTGAAGCTTTAAATGAACCATCATATTCTAAGATTCCAATCTTTAGAAACTATGCTTTCAACTCCTTCAGTAATTGCATTGTTGAAACATTTTTTATTCCTTAAAACCAATAGTTTTGAATTTGTATGTAAGATGAAAGTTTTTGAGAAGTAAAAGGTAACATAGGTGAAGTTGGAAATGTAGATATTGTTCAGAACATTAATAATGTGAATAAAATCGATCTTAGCATGGTCCCTAATATCTAGATGTCATTCTTTGATGACTCCAAATGCTAAGGAGCTAGAGTACATTGTCTTTTGATAGATCCTTAGGACATGCATAAGTTAATTTTGTGTATATTAGAATTCAATTGTACTAACAACACAACCAAATATGAAATTACTGTACAAGACCTGAAAAATGCCATAGCTATAAACACCAAAAAAATAAAAGTTTTTGGGGATTCTAGAATATTATAAAGCAAATAGAAAACATCACACTGCAACTTCCTACATGTAAATAATTATAAAAAAAAGTGTGTAGGTTGATTGACAACTTTGATCCTTTGAATATTTTGTTGTTCCTTTCTTTGAAAACATAATAGCTAATAATTTAGCTATTGTTTCCTATAGGATAGTTCCATTGGAGTACTTTGAGAAAAGTATGTTTTAAATCAAACGATTTAATAGACCTTTACTTTTATAGAACATTGTCAACTAAAAGATATTTGAAGGATATGAGAAAATCATTGAATTCCTAACAAGTCAATAAAATTTCAAATACTTATGCATGCATGATGAGGAATAAATTTTTTTTTTGGGAAGAAATAAAATCAAATGAATCTAAGGCCCACATTACACTAAAAGGTGTGTTTAATCTTGAAAAATTATTTGACTTGCAAGGTAATTTTAAATATCATTTTTCAAATAGGTTTATCTTAGGTGGTTGGGAGGCGAGATTTTAATCCTCTCCAAGTTCAATTATCGTTGGTGATTTGATGAGCTTTGTTATAATGGATTTGAGCCTTGTTGTTAAGTCTAAGTAATCTCTTGAATTCTTTATATGGAAAATAAATATATTTTTCATGAACAAAAAAGTTTAATTTATCATCAAATATTAATATCTCAACCTTAATGCATGGAATGCTTGACTTAGGGATGAAAGAGAACCCAAAAAATGTGAATCTAGGGATTTGATATTCCAAAAAAGAGAAGCAAGTTTATATCAAACTTTTTAGAACATACCAAGATGTTTTTGTATGGACATACAATGATTTAAAAACATATCATACAACATACAATCCCTACGAAAATTAACGTGAAGTGTTTCTATCAAAATTATGTAAAATACAACCTTATCTAGAGCCCTACATGCATAAGGAGTTGAAAAATATTCTAGAAGTTAAAATCACTTTTCAAGTTTGATAGTTGACTTAGGTGGATAATTCGGTGGAAGTTAGGGAAAATACCAAAGAAGTTTACATGAGTGTTGATTTTTAGAGCTTCAACAAAATTTTCGATAAAGATAGTTATATGGTACCACAAATAGATTAGATCATTTGTAATAACCATGATGAAAATTCCATGTAATAAAAGTTAATAAAGGAAAAATAATAACCACGGTTATGGGACACTTATTCCAAGATGAATGTTGGGAAAAACATCCTAGTGTAGGTGTTCTTTGGTTTATTATGGCTAAGGAAATTGACAAAGGTAGTTACAAAGGCTTTGGAAAGGCAAAATGGAATTTATTGACATTTATTTATGAAAAAAATAGAAATTACGAGAAGGAAGGTGAAAGGCCACATGTTACATGTGAGGAGGAAAATGAAGGAAAAATAATGGAAATTGAAGAAAATAGAGGCCTCATTAATAAAAAGGCTTATGAGGATCAATTTGTACCTTTTGTCAATGTAACCTTTTGTCAGTTCAGTTTTGGATCTCTCTCTCTATTCTCTCTCTCTCACACTCTTGGATACGTAGAGTTTTCATGGAGAACTTTAGCGTTGGATCAATAATAGAAAATTAAATAAGAGGATGCAAAGATCAAGCAAGGAAGAGAAGGATAGAACGGCTACAACAAGATTATTAGTAGGTATCGAGTTGCATGTATGATTTCCTTGCTAGTTTTGGCATGCATGATTATGCATGTGTGTTCTTGATTCTCTTGTTGTCATGGGCATGGGTTTTTCCAGGTGTAACAGTGTTCTTCAGCCTATCCTTACCATTTCTGAATAGCCATGGTGTGATGGGGTTCTCATGTTTTGGTTGAGCTGGATTACTAGATGGATTCAAAACTGAGTGAGGTGGTCTCTGAAAGAAAGAACAGATGACCTACAGATCCCTAAACAAGACTGTGGATTGTTGTAAGCCTTGGCCTAGTGACTCTTGAACTGGATTGTGGGTTGCGGTAAAGCCAGATATTGTGTGCCTTGATGGGCCTAGGAATACTTGACGGGTGAATGTCCGGATATACAGTAAAGCCTAGAGGTGGGTGCCCTTGATCAGTCCTAGGAATCCTTGGTCAGTGTATGACAGAATATACGGTAAATCCTAGAGGTTGGAGTATCGATTAGTCCTAGGAATCCTTGACCAATGAATGGCGGTATATATGGTAAATCCTAACTAGAGGAAATCAAATTCCTCACTGGCAGTGGAGAAATCCAGGGACACCCATGATTTGCTAGTGGCCCAACGATCCGCATGGGACTGTGGGTAAAGCCTAGTTCTATCGATGAGAGCGAGGTAGTTGAGCATCGAGAAGAGCTAGAGCTCTTCACCTATTAGTTAGTAGCTGTAGTACTACTAGCCCTAACTACTAAACACAGGTGGATATTATAGATTTAGTTTCGTTGCCCTTACATTGGGAGGATTAATCACTTCAAGTGTATCAGTGGGGTGGCCCAATCTGCTCAATGCCAAAGTGAGTAGCTCTATCATAACATCGATATACAATATCGCGTATCTACGTTTACCCTTGTCATTGTAATTTGTAATCTGAACAGGATTATGGATGGCTTCAATTGATATTAGGTTGAATGGGCTTCTTGAGCTGGCTGGTCATATGTTCATCATATTCACACGGTCACATATGCACTGAATAAGATAAACATAGACAATAGGTAAGCTTTATACCTCTATACCATGATTAATGGGAATGTAATAAGCATAGGTTCTAACCCCATAGAGCATGTGTAGCAATAAAGACGTATATAGCACCCATCATCAGTCCCCCTAACTTATTCTTGCCCATTCAAAAAAATTTATGATATAAGTCCCCTTTCAAGCCAACAGACCGATTATAATAGAGGTAGGTGTTATAAGTTGAAGTCCCATGGAGACACTAGCATTTGAGACGAGTGCAACCTTTTCCGCCTTAAGAGAAACTAGCCTGTAGTCCACATGCACTTATGGGTGATTCCCGGTTTCTTCCACTCCTAATAGATAGGGGGAAATATAAGTTATAGATGTAATTCTTCCATTATATGCAATGGGCATACGAAAACATACTAATTGTAGTTACTAGGAGAGTAGTACGATGACTTAATTGGAAGCTAATAGTCTCTATTGGGAATAATCCATGGGAGCTCTAATCCGAAAGTTCCCATACTGTATTTTCTATTTCTTACATTACCATCGGATATTATTGAGTTGTTATCCATCGCTTCAAGTTCGGTCGGGACAGGCACAACAAAGAAGTTGGTTGGACAATATGCCTTCTTCTCAGGAAGTTTCTCTAGGGGCAGGATGAAGTCGATTGAGGCTTGACCAAACTCGCATATCTATGCCCGGAGGGGCTCATACGAGGATACGAGTGTGAGGTTGAAACATTGCCATTGGTCAAAATATGAATATGCAATATCTTAGAGGGCATACATAAACATACTAATAATTGTATTTCAGGCTAGTAGTACTGTACTACTTGAAGCTACTAATAGTTAGTCTCTATCTCTATGGGGCCTTAGGGAAATAAAGAAAGACTGCTGAAGATCTTATTCTAGGAAGTAAGCACCATATAAAAACCATAGGGCAGGGCATTGACTATGTAGGTTGTGTCCCACCCAAGTCCCCTTTCTTAGTTCAAATACGTGAAAGCCTTTCTATTCTTGATGTTGGGATCTATACATATGATACTGCATCTCTACGTGATACTTGCAACAATGGCTAGAGCTAGATATTACCTAAGGCAGTTTCTCCTCTGTGGAAATGAAAGTATCTCGTATGGCCTATAGATAGTTATTTAGACTCATACAAATAAATAGATAGTGATTTCTATCAAATGTATCCTTTATATATGTGATTTAAGCCAGCAAGTAAGGAAGGGGATGATGTGTATTCTGTTGAGGGAAGCTTTGGTTGAGAAAGACTATCTATCCGTCTTAGCTCCGCACTTGCCAATCGGTCGAGAAATACTATCTATCCATCCGCTCGACCAACGGAAGAGGAGGGTACATAGCAACCTTTCTAATACCGAGTGGGTCCTGTCAAATATGGGTCCTTTCCAATAGTAGAAATACCCCATATTTATTATCTAAATCTGTATAACGTATACAAAGAGGAATGTACTTTATAGCTAGGAAAATAGCTCCTTGAACGTGCAACCAAACCACTCGATCATAAGTAATGTCATTGGCCGGGCTGCAAAACCACCGCTAAGAAACTAGCTCCTTTCACATGGCAAAACGCCACCACAAACTCATAAGTAATTTCAAGTGCAACCATAAGAGGATAAGGAGAGAGTTAGTCATGTAATTGGCTGCTACCACCGCGGCTGTGCAACCACCGCGGATGCCACCACCGCAACATAAGAGGTGCATCATATACAAATGAAACTAATACTGCCCTTTCCTGGTCCCACTTCCGAGGAGGCGAGATGGTTTTTTGATAGCCTGCTTGCGCATCGTTGGTCGAGCATGCTCCGCATCCTAAAATTACCCCAAAGTTGAAGACCTTTCTCAATGTCTCTTTTTTTTCTTTCCTACCTGGAACCTACGGGGTTTCACATATGGGACAATGGTTCCTACTTCACATAGCATAGAGCACCTCACATTGATAAATCACACATTGAGCTACACATAGAAAAAGCCGTAGTAGAGCAACACATAGAGCTAATCGATGGGGACTAATTGAAGGGAGGGGACTACTTCATAGGGAATACAGGTAACAGGGACTAATCACAGGGAGGAGTACAGGTACGAGGCACAGGTACGGGACTAATTCACAGGTAAGGGGCCTAATACACAGGGCACTAATCCACTGGGTTAGGACTAATCCAGGGGCCTAATCCAATGAGCCTACTCACACCCTTTGCCAGAACCTCTGGTCAGTCTATAAGCTCTAGTAAGATAAAGAAGGTCATAGGGTCCTATTCAAAAAGTTGATCAGTTGACGACCGGTTACCTTACATCTTGATACGCCACCCTTTCACTCTGGAATTTCCCACCTGGCTGCTTTGACACGGTCCCGTGAGCACTCTAACAATTACAATCCCTATACGCCCACCCTTTCACTAGCGAATTTCCTACAAGTTAAGGGCCCACCCAATATGCCTATTCCAATTTAAAGTGAATATCCTCTCCCTCATGGTCGAGCCTGCTTACGCATCCTCCAAATCCAGTAGTTTATCAGGTTCCAGCATACTATTACTAAATTGACCATCTCCGTTGGGCTGCTACCTTTCAGTGATCACGCCAACTTTCTATAACTTAATTGAAGTGAAAATGGCATATACTTGCCAAGGAGAAGCATCTGCTGGATAAGGCATAGGATCTCCTCGGGGGGCTGACTACCTTAAGACTAAATTATAAGAGAAGGAAGGCCAAGAGAAGAGGGCAGCACTCCATTTCTTTCTTAGGGTGAAGGCAGTAAGATAAGGGTGAGGTTGGATCATCCCGTCCCATCCTGCCCGGAGGAAGTCAGTCTATCTATAGCGGTACCTCCTAAGCGCTTCATTCATCAAGTGATAAAGGTATAGTTCTGAAGGTTGTAGTAGGTAAACCAAAAGGTTCAGGCAAGTAAGCATCTAAAGGTCCTCTCCCTCATGGTCGAGCCTGCTTGCGCATCCTAGGCTGTCTGAATTAATAACAAGTATCTGGGCAGCCCGGCCGCCCGACAAGAGGCACGATAGTGCTGGTACTGTATTCCTGCCTGAAGCACTAGGTTGGGGCATCATCAGTAAGTTGGGTGAGGTATTCCAGTTATTAAAGCGGGTTGGGTGGTGTGGTAACAGTAAAGCAAGGTAGGGTAAAGGTGCGCAAGCAAAGGTGAAAGTGCCTAGCAACATTTCATTCCTCAAGCAAGTGTTTTCGAACGCCTGTCCCTCCCATCCAACGATGCTCTCTCTATGTGAAGGCCCATACTCTAAGTTCAGCAGGTAATTAGCCGGTATAGAAAGGGTGGAAAATCAGACGGACGACAAGTTGTTGTTAGCAGCAGGTTGCGCACAAACATTAATAAAGCAGGTTGAGAAAGAGAATATGATTGATCTAAGTGCCTACTTCGTGCCTCCCTTCAAATCTCAAAGTTCAGGTCTGTGAGCCTGGTCTGTCTTTATTGAAAGGGTGGGTGGAAAAAACTGTTGGTAGCATCGCACCGACTATCGGTAGGCTGAATAAGTAAATATAAATGGTCTAAGTGAAGTGCCGACCCCCATAAAAGAAAAGTATTCAGACTGTAGTAAATCCCAAAGGGCTGGTTGTAAACACGACTGTGGGTAGCTGCCCAACTGGCATTCATTCATGCAGTAGGCAGAAAAAGGGAATACAAATGGTCTAAGTACGTACCCAAGCACGTAAAATATCATCTCATAAGGCAAGGCTGGTACCTAGGTACGTACCGCCCAAATAAGCATTCTTAAAGCAAGTGTTAGTTAGTGTGGAACGCCCGCCCCGCCCGTTGTCCAACAGCTCTATGTGAAGCCCTTCCTTCCATCCGATCCAACGCTCGCAGTAAGTTTGGGTGAGGCAGTTCAAGTAAAGATAAGGTCTGGTGCAGTAGCCACGAAGGAATTGAATAAAGGTGGTATAGGGAGAACAGGCTAGGTCATCAGATGGAGAACTAGAAGGTGAAAGCATGAAAAGAAAGGTAGGTCTATTCATTCCTTGCAGTAGGTTAATTGGATTCAGAGCTCCTACGGGATAGTTGAGTAGCCAACCAAGAGGGGAGGGGTTACCTTTAGCTTAGATTGTTGAATCGTTGAACTGCGGGATGGCTTTCTTTCATTATGGTCCATTAGAAAACGTTGGTTGGATGGACAGGCTTCAGACTGCTAGGAAGGAGATATGCTCAGCCAGACAGAGCCACCCAGGATATGCTTCGTTTATGACACTTACCTTCATGAAGCGCTTTGGAGGTACAACTAGAGACCCGGCATTGGGATTGGGATTGGATGGCATGAAACAACAACCTTCAACTTTGGCTTTCTCCCCTCATCCTAGGACATTGAGTTAGTGCCAGTGCTGCCTCATCTATGTATTCCACCAATAACATCAGTACAGTAGGGATCGTATTTAACCACCACCCCCCCTTTATACCGGAAACCTAGTTTCTTAAGTGATGGATGCGATGCCCCAGGTACCCGTGACTTGATCTTAGAAGCACCGGATGGCTTTATACCTTACCTTAGGACTAGACCCGGCACTTTCATCTGATGCCTTTGATGCTTGGGCATTTTACCTTACCCTGAACTTCTTGCCTTCACCCTAGATGGAGTACCTTACCCATTCGCTAAACCAGGAATCTTTTTTTAGTACAGCATGTGCTATGAACCCCTTACTTACGAGCATCCACCAGACACTCTTTACCCTTCACCCTACCCTAGGATGAGTCCCAATCAGCCAGAATCAAAACCTCCTAGTCTTGGTTCCACCTTACCACCTGCTAGAACTATAAGACTTGCCTTCTACCTATACTACCTGGAATAGCAGCTCCTGCACTAGACCTGAGATTAGCAGGTCCGGATTAGATGATACAACCTTGACCTTGATACCTTCACCCTAGGACGATGGAATGCTTCTATTCACCTCCACCCAGGAATACCTTTGATAGGGGTAGGGAGGAGGCACTAATAACCCTTTTGGTTCTACACAGACTATTTACCCACCTGAGGAGTCACTAAACCTGTTATACCTAGTCACACTTAATCACTTCATTATAGCTTCATGGCTATTGCACTAGACCTGAGATTAGCGAGTCGGGATTAGACCGGCAAACCTTTTACCCCTTCTCTTAGTGCCTTCATCCTAAGACTAATTCCTTGCCCTCAGAAGCGCAAGACCTCCGGACCTTACTAATTGATAGCTCGGTTCAAAGCCCTTCATAAGATAGAGATAGGAACCAGATGTGCACCTCGGCGAGATGGCGTAATTACATATATAATATAATAATTTCTCTTATTAGGAGTAGTGACCCATTAATCAGACTAAATGGTGGGTGCTAACAGAACAGCTGCGCTACGCTCCTGGTAGAAGCCAAGAATATGTTCACCAGAATCTCATTTCATTCATAATAGAATCTAATAAATGGTTTCTCATTTCTTTCTTCCAGTCATTCATGAGATATATTATATATGTAATTACGCTCTCTCGAATCCAATCACCGTACTTCAAAGAAACGGTGTTGCTCATTATTCATCAACTCGCGTAAGCGCTCCAACCTCAAGGGGGCAAGCGGTTTCACTCATTATTCATCAACCCGCGTAAGCGCTCCAAAAGCTAAAAGGGGGTAAGGATCGAAGTGTATGTCCATTTTCAGTGGGTGACTCGGATAGAGCATACAGGTAGGTTCCAAATAAAGGGGGAAGGGTTGTGTGGGAAGTAAAGCAAGCAAGTAAGCCCGGTTCTTTATTCTCCTAGCCCGTGCGCTCGTTTCTTGGCCCAGCCCGCCCCGGTGATTAGACCATCCCGTTTCTTTTTTCTCCCAGCCCAGCTATGACCGGCTTACTACAATGACTGTCTATGGGTGACCACCGGCTATGGGTGACCACTGGCTATGGGTGACTATCAGCGGCTATGACCACTGGCTACTGGTTTTGTCAATGACCTTCTAGTAAGGACCTTCTAGTTCTGACTGGCTTATGGCTATGACTGACTATGACTGCTGGCTATGATCAACTATGATCGGTTATGACCGGTGGTAGTAATGGGCTATGAATGGCGTATGATCCTCAACTTGTGCATTATCATATGTAACGCATCGTCATGGCATCCAGTTGAGGTAGAAACTACTGTTCTGTAGGGGTAAGCCCCGTCCCTGTTCCTTCCACATGTAAGTCTGCCCTCCTGCCCTCCTGCCCTCCACCTGTCGGGGTTGTCTCTGTGGGCTCCGTCCGTCTGTTGGACCACCGCTCTAAGAAGACTGGCTATCAATCAAACAAATCAATCAAATCAATCCCGTCAGTTTGGCATAATCCTAATAATCCTCTGCTGCTCCAACTAAACTATAGAATTGCAAGAGGTAAGTGCACAAAAATTGAACCTACTTCATTACGGACAAGTTAAACATCTCCATGGCGATATCGTTTATAATAGGTGTTGTATAGGTAGGCAGGTCTGGCTGCTATGTCGAGGTCTACTGATAAGGTTTACCAGCCCCAGCTAGGAGGTGTCTTCTCCTTCTTGAAAAGAACACAACAAGAAGCTTTATTTGATAGAGCAGCTCTAAGAAGCAGTTGTTATTATTTCTTTGTCATTAAACCAAGAAGAGCAGTAGGGGACAGGATTAGAAGACCTTACCTTGGAAACCAGCTACCTGCAATAAATAGATATTCAGTGGAAAAACACCTAAAATGTATCTCCCCGGGCCCAGTTTCCCTCAGCAGCGGAGTAGTAACCAAAGAAAGGATCTTTCACCCCTGGGCAGCAGGGTGAAATTCACAACCATGGTAGTTCCGCTGTTGTGAAGGCCTGTGAGCTAGCTGTCTCTTTGCTATCAGGTGCTTATGCAGCTCTGTAGGGGAAGGGGAACGCAGTTCCCTCCAGGTTACTCTATTGCCCATTGCATAGGTTTACTTTGATGCACTACTCTATTACCATTTCTTTTTGCATGGGTTTACCTTTGGTGTCTCAGCAGCCTCATCATTTGTTGAAACGGGGTGGGATTTTGACTTCCTCTTAGCTAGCCCTGGTAAATGCCTACTTAAGCTTTGTATCGGTTAATAAACACCGAGCAATCAGAATCAGATAGACCTGGAACAGCAATAGGAACCTGAAGAGCTATAGTCCCCTTATTCCTGTAGTGACAAATTAGTGAAAAGTCTCCCTTCTCGATGGCTCACTATTGGCCTAACTCACCTCACCTGATAAGATCGGTACCTGCTGCCCTGACCAGACCGTACCAGACCAGACCGTGTACCAGAGTAGTGGAACCTCCTCAGCAGTATCGCTCCATCCATCCTACTCATAGAGAAAGAACTATCCTGCCAACCTCATGGAATAAACCTCATGGGGAATAAGTAGGCTATCCAACCAACACCTAGGAAAAGCTCATGAAATAGCCTAGTTCAGTATGGGTCACTTCTCTTATCCTTCCTATAAGCTAGCTATGGAAGTGGGAAAGGTTGCAAGGGCATATCCCAGAGAGAAACTTCCGGAAATTGAATTCTGACTAAATAAGAATATCCATTTTAGATTCCCGATGAGGAGGAGGAATGGATTCATCGGACCATCAAAAAGAGGTTCAGTCGAGCCATGCCTTCCTTGATTGCTTATTGGGTGGGGCGGTAGTCGAGCCTTAAAACGCATCCTTGGATCTTGATAATTCAGCTGATGATCCAGCCGAAGATCCAGCTATGAAATGTGTGCCTACCTATACTAGCACCAGATCTAGATTGACGTATATAGGGAGATGCTTACTCATTCAATGGGGTTGAAAGCATGGATGAATGCTGGGGTATAGGTGCAGACTCTAGCACAGCATAATATATCACTGAATCTGGACCTAGATCTGCTAGGTATCTATCTCGATCTCAATCTGGGCGAGGGTGAACTGTGCTGTAATAATTCCATTCCATGCTGGGGCTCTCCTCTTGATTTCGGCCTTCCATCTGTTTACCTTCCATCGGGTGTTCATCGGTCACCTGTATTCTCACCCACCCTCAACTCGCCCGTATTCACCCGTTACGTAATTAACCCGTTATATCGCATCCATCATAAGCTGCCCGTCCTTTTACTTTTTAGCAATGACGATACGATATCTCATCTCTTAACGACGTGCTTCGACGAAGAAATGAATAATCGTTAAAGACTGCCATTGATTGATATTTTGTGATGCCTTCCAGCGGTTATTCCATTCGACCTACTACCATCACCTATGAGGTCCGCTCTTGCGGGTTGACTTGCGGCTTTCACTTTGATTAATTATTCACAATTATGAATATTCACGGAGGCATAGGGATATTTCGCCGGGGACGTACCCATTATTTATCCCACCCCAACCCATTGATATCTTTTATGTCGACTTGAACTATACACCGGAGATGCGCACCCTTTTGAACTTGTTTCAAAATGCTTTTACTTATTATACCTAAAGACCGATTGACGTGTTTCAATCTATATAAGTATCCGTGTGGGTACCTTGTCTTGGCTAGTATGACCTCGTTGGGGCCGCCTGCTCCTCTAGACTTCTTAGCTTAGATGGGGGTTGACTACTATTTAAGGGCTCTCCAGCCTCTACTAGCAGCGGTCCACACGACTGATGGCTTCCACCAACAGCTTTCCCCTCCTTTTCATCCCGCCCTTTTTCGGATCGCAGAGCTTGTTTCGTGCGGCCGGTACTACTATCCGCGCTTTTGCACTGTTTCTTTCTCGATATGGCTCTCGCTCTCGTGCTTCCGTCCTTCTGGCTTCTAATTATTCCCACTACTAACTAACATATCGACTAAAGATTCCCACTATTAACTAAACATCGCTCAGGGCTATACTAATGAATATTTATAAGCTATATGTATTAATTTCATAATTGTACAAATTTTAATACTCGAGTTTTATTTATAAAACGAAACTTTGATATTTGAATGATAACCCTAATTTAGTGTATTTGAATATAAAATGTAATCATGTTGATTCTTCAAATAACAAATAACGTGTCGCATTTCTTAATAATTTTATTATGGAAAATGGGGGTTTTGGAAGCTCTAAATCTATGTCATTTTCCTTAGGTTAAATAAGGATTTTGAAAGCTCTAAATGTTTATAATAGTGATATGAGGAATTGAATGTTTTCAATTATTATTTTTATGATTAATTTTTTTAGGTTAAATAAGTATTCTAAAAGCTCTAAATTTATATAATAGAGAGTATGGGTAACAGAATGTTTTTTAGTTATTATTTTTATGAATCATTCATTAGGAGTTTATTTGGTTTGTCATGCTTATATCTAAGTTTTCTTATTCATGATATAAGGAGTTTATTTGGTTTGTCATGCTTATATCTAAGTTTTCTTATTTATTATTTCGGAAAGTTATAAAAAGATAAGAAGTTTAAGTTGTTTTATAATTGGAAATATATTTTTTTATATGTTTTCAAGATAGTTATTTATGAGAGGAAAATCAATTCTTTTATGTGAGGTTTAGTTTCTACGTCATTGGTTCAAATATTTTGACAAGGGGCTGAGGCTAAAAGATAGTTTTGGGATTGATGATGAGAGGTACAATAAGACAAGCCCAAGCCTGGCTTCGCAATAGATGAGAAGGAAAATATCATGAAATCCATATGCCGTTAGAAATGTATCTTAGAAAAACATGTTATATTGTTATGTAAAATATCATGAAGTTGGTTCAATCCTCTAAATTTACCCATGGGGATATTAAGGTGGTGTGATGTTCCTAATAATTATAGTGGTCGAGAGTAGAATTTATCATGTATCAAACAAATATGATGTCGGCCAACTTAACAATTCTACTAATAAATAGATAAAAATGAATAAGAAAATATATATTTTTAATAAAACCATATGTAATTAGAGATGTCAATATTATTTTTTAGTTAAATTTATATTTAACATGTTACCCTCATGTTTTAGTTGAATTTATACTTAACATCCGTTTTAAGTAGTCTCGTTAATTTAGTTCAAATTTATATACGAGATCAAGCCTAAGCTGACCCATGGAATATAATGGTTCATATTGATTTGAAGAATACACTTGTAATAGGCAACGCAAAGCTACCGTATTTATTCAAAAGTCCCCGTTATCTTATTTTAGGTTAAGAGAAACCCTTGACAATGCAAAATAGAGAACTACAACCCTATAAAAGGGTTGAAAGTCCATCTCCTCACAAAACGTGTGTTGGAAAATGGATAAATCGTTGAAATGATTCAACGTCTATGATTTTATTTTTTAAACCATCTTATTTTATAGGATTCCGAATCACCATGAATCAGTTTTCATATTTAACTTTTAAAGAATCTATTCGATAGGATTCAGCATAACCATGACTCATTTTTAACATGTGGGTTCTACATTATTGTCATCCATAAGTGGATAAGTCAATGAGTGGGTTAAACCATATGTAATTGGAGATGTTAATATTATGTTTTAGTTAAATTTATACTTAACATGTTACCATAATGTTTTAGTTGAATTTATACTTAATATTGGTTTTAAGTAATTTCTTTCTTTTAGTTTAAATTTATATACAAGATCATGCCTAAGCTGACACATGGAATATATTTTTCAAATTTTGGCCTGTGTAATCCATCGTAAAATTGTATAGAGGTAATAATCACATTCAAATGAACTTTGTAGTGGCGTTTCGAACCAACCAGTGTGGTTCATCATGAGGAATAAGTGAGAGATCAGATTTGGACGTTGAGTTTAAATAGATGTAGAAAAGGTTAAACTAACTGTTAAGATAACGACTAGTTTGACTTTTTTTTTTAATGAGTAAGTTATTTAATTATTTAATAAAATATATAGATATTTTTATTTAATTTAATCTAATTAATTAGTTATTATTATTATTATTATTTTATTCTTTATTACCTATTCTATTCTATTATATTTATTTAATTATTAATATATAAAAAAAAATTAAAATTCAAAAAAAACCACGAGACCACTAAGAACATAGAGCACAGATCCAACACCTGCTTATATTCCAGTCATCATCTCTATTCAGATTTAAGGGTATTTTTTCAATTTCTAAGGCCTCTTTTAACTTACGATGATGGAAATGGTCAATGCTAGCTATGACCCTTGCCTCTTCGATGCAGGTATGATGGTTAGTCTTTTCCGCATGCTCAACTAGGGTGGAGGTGCAAGATCTTCCTTGTTTAATGTCAGCAGCACGTTCACAGATCCTTTGGTTTATAGACCAACCAGTTTCACCAATCTAAGCACCAATGATCTTGTGGGACACCTTACATTGGTGAAACTGGTCGGTTTATAAACCAAAGGATCTGTGAACATGTTGTTGACATTAAACATGGAAGATCCCACACCTCCGCCCTAGTTGAGCATGCGGAAAATACTAACCATCATATCCGCATCGAAGAGGCAAGGGTCATAGCTAGGATTGACCATTTCTATCATGGTAAGTTAAGAGAGACCTTGGAAATTGAAAAAAGACCCATAAATCTCAATAGAAATGACGGCTGGAATATAAGCAGGTGTTGGATCTCTGCTCTATATTCTTAGTGCTCTAGTTTTTTTTTTATATATATAATAATAATAATAATAATAATAATTAGACTAAATTAAATAAAAATATCTATATATTTTATTAAATAATTAAATAATTTACTAATTAAATAAAACTAATAATTAAAATTAGCTTATAGGTTAGTTTAGTCTTTTCTACATCTATTTAAACTCACCGTTCATATGTACTCTCACTTAATGTAGTCCTCATGATAAATTACACTAGTTATACGCGTGAACAAAGTTCATTTGAATGTGATTATTACCTAAAAATATTTATACAATTTTACATAAAATATAATGGTTCATATTGATTTGAAAAATACAATTGTAATAAGCAACGCCGTACTTATTGAAAATTCACCGTTATCTTAAATTTTTTGTTAAGTGAAATCCTTCAAAATGCAAAATAGAGAACTACAACCCTATAAAAGGGTTGAAAATCCATCTCCACAAGAAACGCCTGTTGGAAAATGGATAAATCGTTGAAATATTCAACGTCTATGATTTTTTTTTTAAACCATCTTATTTGATAGGATTCCGAATAACCATGAATCGTTTTTAACATACGGGTTTTACATCATCGTCGTCAATAAGTGGGTTCCATGGTAGCTGGCTCTCTAACATCATCGTGAATGCTTATTTTGAATATCACTTCCCATTTATTATTATTAACAATGTCTTCATGTATTTAGAATTTGGTATTACATTTTAATATAAAAATATAATTTTGTTTTTAATTATTAACAATGCTTTCATGTATTTAGAATTTGGTATTACATTTCAATATAAAAATATAATTTTGTTTTTAATTATTAACAATGCTTTCATGTATTTAGAATTTGGTATTACATTTTAATATAAAAATACAATTTTCTTTTTAATTTTTATATTTGTTATGATTGTAATTAGTTTATATTAAAAATGATTTTTAGGTAATGACCATTGTAATTAATGAATATTACACATCAATATGAACATTTATAATCTAGAAACATTTAATATTACTTAGCTTCTAGTTTGTGAAGATGGGTGAAGGGTTAACCCGAAACAATAGGCATAGTAGTGATCGTAACACATAGTTCTCTCTAGAATTTCTCATCAACAATGTTTATAATGAAACAAGATAGGAAAAATTGGACTTTTTCATAGTTATTTAATTTGTGGAGAAATCAAATATGAGAGACTATCATCTCTTATCTTTTAGTGTTTATTTTTTTTAAAGATATGTGAATAATCATTTGGAATATAGGAAAAATTTTATTGAATACAGTATTTTAGATTATTTAGAGTTAATTGGAATAGCTGTTAAGTCTTAGAAAAAGTTTTATATTAAGGAAATTTTTGTGTGTAAATCCTTATATGATTAAGTAATATATTTCTATTGTTATATTAGTGTTGTTAAATAAACCTTTTAGTTATAATGGTGCCTTTTATGACACACACACACATATAACTTAGTTATAAAATCATCTCATATTGTATATTTTTTGTATTTCTAAATAAAGTTTCCTCCTCAAAGATGGTCATCTTTCATTCTAGTATCTATTTCTTAAGCCATGAATATTTTTCCTCTCTTTTTTTATGCTATTTTGGAAATTTGTTATATAACATTTTTTTTAGATCCTACAATCCTAAGCTTTCTCCCTACAATCAAGACATTTTGGACTTTTTTCTACAAATTCTTTTCAGTGAAATTCTAGACTACTAAAGTTTTAATATATTGAGGAGATATGGTAAAGGTTTCAATTTTAGGATATTTATACTATTTGAGATATAATCTATGGAAGTTATGGTTTTTAATAGGCCTAAAATTAGTCTCAAATAAGGTATCTATAAATTTTATACGTAATCCCTTTTGGTGGGAGTTTTAGATTGTGAAAATATAAGTATTATAATGTTATATATCAAAGTAATGTGCTATAAATTTTGGGTTGTTATAAATTATAATTTTCAAATGAAAATTTTGGAAATGTTTGGTCCAAATACTTATCACCAACAAGTGTTCTTGGTATATTTGTCATATATTAGGCTCACAAAGTCCAAATTGAATATCATTATTTCCTTTGGAAATAATTTATAACATCGTATATTAGGTCAAAAAATAGAAGTGTATATGAAATATTGAACACATGACATTCCATACAAGTTCACTAGCTAGAAAAGGCCAAGAATCAACAATTGCTGGGAACTTAATGTAACTTTTATTTGGCACATAAATTTTTTGTTACATCTATGGAATTGTAGAGAAGACGTAATATATTATTGTGGAAGGGATTTTTATACTCATAAATAATTAAAATATAGATATACATAAGAAGAATGCTTATTATCAGAAGAATCACTAAATTAACGTTTTAAAGATAAACATATTACAAACAACATAAATTGTTATTTCAAGCTCCATTTTTGGTGATTACAAAATTGTGGTAAAGAAGAAACAAGAGGAGTATTATTATTTTCTCACATTTAAAAGTGCTCTGCATAATTAGTACTACTAAAAATTCACACATGATTTTTAAATAATGTGGAGACTTTAAAAATAATCTATTGCAATTGAAGAACCAAGTTGGTGAAATGAGTAGTAGTACATTTAAATTTGTGTATTACTCATGTTCCCTAGAAAAATTTAAAAGAAAAAATGGAAAATTTAATGAATAAAAAGATATATTGATTACAAAATTCTGTGGATATCAAAATCATAATCATTTGGACTTTTAAGATCAGCATCATCATGGGTTCAAATTGGCACCAACAAATTGTGTAATTCCTAATATTGATATGAGGTTTGATAGTAAATATATTATATCATCAACATTCTAAATGAAGCAACTCTTTGATCCGCACCAAGTTCGAACCTTACAAAAATTAACTCCTTCATCCTTGTATCTATAAAATGACCACTTTTTCGAGTTTCATTGTAATTTTCAAAGGAAAAAGGATTATTTTGACTATTGGTCTAGTTTTATAGATGAACTAATAGAACATTATGGGGATAATAAGATAAAAAATATTTTCTTCAATTGCTAATTTTTTGAAAAATATGTATAATTATTGAGCACATTTATCAATTGCAAAAACTAAGTATGAAGGTAAATAATATCCCAAAAGATAATTTTTTATATCTCCTGATTGTAGTTTTCTATATCATTCAATATTAGGTTTCTCGTTTTGAACCTAAGTCCCTAGAGCTTGTTTCAATGTGAAAATAAATTATGAAATTAAAAATATGGCTACTAGAAGAGAAGCTACTCACAAATAAACAAATCCCTATCTTATCCTTACTTAATATATAAGAATACACTTTATCAAATCCATGAAAAAAAGGAAACAGACTATGTTTCAGGTGTGGTTTCAAGTGTAGTAAGAGGAACATATAAAGTGAGAAGAAACTATTATATGTAAATTGTGAAGAGGAAGATGATCAATAATTAAAAGCATCTCAATATCTAGAATTGAAAGATATTATTTGAACAAAATCTGGACATGTGTTGGTTGTATCTAGTACATAAAAAATTATTTAGGTAGAAGGATATTTATATTTTATGAATTCTAAAATTAGAATTATGGTGTGAATATTATTCTTGAGTTTTCACTCTAGATTTTACTTAAACAACATATAAATGTGATACATGAGGAGATCTCACTAATAATGAATTCTCCAAGCTTTTTCTTCCTTATATTAAAAAAAAATGATGACATTGCTAAAATTTTGAGAAGGAAGAGTATTGGAGAAACCTTCAAACCCATTAACACCGCCATAAGTTCCTTCAAACTTATGAAGAACCTTATAGATCCCATCAACTAGAAATTTGTCTACATGACCATTGTACTACTATGTAAAAAAATACAATGAATAAATAAGTTATGTATTTAGCATTAGGATCTATGAACATGTTGTAAATGCTAAGAAAAATCAAACCCACCCTTTTCCTTTGTCCAAACACTCGCAAAGAAACACATTTGAATCTAGGACAAAAAGTTCTAGCAAAGATGGATCACTATCACAATAGAAAGATTAGGGAGGTCATTGAAATAAAAAAATGGCACAATAAAATAAAAACATGATAAATAAAATATTTATAAAAATTAAATCCTACATTATGTATTAAATTTTCTCCCAAATACTATTATTTAATTATTATTTCTTGTTTCTCTATTATTTTATTTTATTTCTCATTTATGTTTCTTTATTTTCTTACTCCATTTTCATCCATTCTTCTTTTCTCAATTACCTTCTTTCAATGTATTTTTATAAATTGTTTATCTAATTTTCCTTTTATATTACATTAATTCTACTTTTGGTGTCCTCTTATTATATTATTACATACACGCTATAATTTATCTAAAATTTCTATTATGAAAATTTTAATAATAATATTATACATACATAATATATATACACACATATATATATATACACACACACACACACACACACACACACACACATATATATATATATATATATAATTTTATTCAATTATATATTATTAATGCTATTATTTTCAATACTTAAAATAATATAAGTATATGTTTACTTAGGTATACTTTTAAATTATGATTTATTTCATATTTTTATTTTAATTTATTAATTTAATATTTTAATAATATGGTTCTTTACCTTATGCTAGCATAAAAAATCTCATATTGATATATATTCATTTATCATGATTTCTACATATCTCTTTAGATCCCAAGGATGAACACATTTTTACGATCTAAAAGATCAATCTAAAAATTGATGTGAGAAATCTACATGAATATTCACATCATAGAAGAATATATGAAAAAGGAAAATGTAACAATGTTGATTGGTTATAGTAGAACTCATAACTTCTTTAATTACAAATTATAAGAACTTCTCAATTTCTTTTTATTCCCATCACTCAAGTCTCCAGGGTTGCAAATGGTTGCACTAGAAATTGTTTAGAGAAGTTTCACAATATTAATCTCAATATATGGAATTATTTATTGGATAGTCCTATGACTATAATCCAAATTGGTGGTGTTACTCTTGTATTAGGATTCCAATGTTTTGAATCATTGGGAAAATGTTCACTTAATTTTGAGTAACATTTCATGAGATTTTCCTCGTAAGGGAAATAAATTAATCTTAGAGGAATTTATTGGAAACCCTATAAAGTTATAAGCTCTAATACCATGACACAATTACTCAAAAAGGGACATGATGGTGTAATTTCCAATTTTGTTTCGTAGATGTTCAAACATGTATAAGCTTTGATCCAATGGTTAAGAAAAAGGTTATCAACAATCATTCCAAGGCATTTCAATAAATTTCTAAGGGTCCTCCACCTATTTGACATCATTTCCATATTATTAATTTGCAACAGCGAAGTATGCCTCATAATATTATGAATTTTAGGTATCCATATACACAAAATAGTGATATTGGGGATATCATTCAAGAAATGTTAGAAGTTGGCATAATTCAACCTAGCTAAAGTTATTTCATTCAAGCTGGTCCTTTAATTGCTTTAATTTAAAAAAAAGTAAGAAATTTAGCAGCGAAATTTCCATATGTAAAGGATGAAATAAATTATTATGCACAAGACCATATTTTAAAGAAATTAATAAAGCATCATACAAAAAAAGGAATCCTCGAATAGGAAAAGCATGAGAAAGAAAAATATTATAAGAAATGGAAGAGTTTGTACTCATAATGGGTTAGTGACTCATATGAAGAGAGGAGTGACAATAATGTTAGAGAAGAAACCCCCTTTTTGGAAATTCAAAAATATATTAACATCCCCTAAATAAAAATAAAGGGAAAGCAATGATGGATTCTGTAACATCTCCAATTCCCCCCCACACTCCCCCCCCCACATAGATATATATATATATATAATAGCATACCACTTCTTTACACATTTTTTATTGAATATTTTCCGTCACCTTCTGACGAATATTCTTGGTCAACCTTGTTGGTGACAATATTTAATTTAATATGAATTTAAATATTTGATTTTTAAACATATATTCCTTTAGAGATAAAATCCCCATTTTATAATTTCTTTGAAATTTTATACCTCAGTATCCACTCATCTATTTTACTTGAAAGTAAAATAGAGTAATAATTTAACTATGTGTTCAATCCACTTTAGGTGGATAAATTGGTACCTCTTTTCAATTTTAACTCTCCCCTATCTATATAGACCATACATTGGACTTAAATAACAATTCAGACTATATTCGTTTTCTATGACATTATATCAACATAATAAAACTTTTTATTTAATTCTACTATGAATCATCCACACATAAATCTTTTCACACCATACTAATTTTGTTGGATAGATTAAGAATTTCAACATATGCATGGCGGGAATAATCAAATTACACCTTACATTAATTATTCTCCTTTACTCCACCATGCCTGGCAAAGGTTTTGGATTCCATATTTACGCTAGACGCATTATCTTTGTTGGAGTGGGGTGAGAAAACACTGTTCATCCCACCCAATCAAATCATTTCCTCATCGCCCTTCTGTCTAGTTAAAATTTGACAAGTGTAACATCTAAAAAATTGACTAGTGTAAACGTCAACTTTGGTCCACTTCCTTCCAGTGCTTCTGCGTCGGGTTCTCGACTCCCACCCAATCATTTCCAATTGTACAAGCTTCTACATCAGTTCTCGACTCCCTACCAGATCTTTGCCAAGTGTAGCAGCCTTGGGATCGATTCCTTATCAATGGTTTGGATTTGCCCTGTTGAATCGACGGTTGGAAATGAAGGCCGTTAGGGTAACTAATTTCAGGCAGCGAAGATTTGTCATTCTGGTCATTTTGACAGTCAAGAAGAATGGGAGCCGCCTCTACAACCCTTATTTTTATCCTTTTCCTGTTTTGGATGCTTATTCCTGTGACGAATTCAGAATGTATGAATTTAAGGTTATGTGTTGTATGAGAAAAATGCATAAAATATAGTACTGCAACTTCAGAATGTGTTGTATGAACAATAGAAAAATGCATAAAATATAGGACTGCAACATCAATGTATTTATTTTGAATTAATTTGATATCAAACATCAATGACTATAATATATTTTTAAAGATAATTTTTTTTTTTAATATAAAAAAATATAAAAAATAATTTATATTCTTTTTATTACAAATATTATGACAATATAAAAATAAAATATCATAGTTATATACACTAAATATAATAAGAAATTTCATTTATAATTCTAATTTCAATATTTTTTAAATAATAATATATTTAATTTTTTAATTATCAAAATCACTATTTAATTAATTTTAATTTTATGTAAATATTGATATCTAACCCGTATCATAAATCAGATTATTTCAAATCTACAAAAAAATAATGCTAATGTACATTATCTCTATTTTAAACAATACTCTAAATTCAAAATATACTAATGAATATTTATAAGCTATATGTATTAGTTTCACAATTGTACAAATTTTAATACTCGAGTTTTATTTATAAAACGAAACTTTGATATTTGAAAGATAACCCTAATTTAGTGTATTTGAATATAAAATGCAATCATGTTGATACTTCAAATAACAAATAACATGTCGCATTTTTTTATAATTTTATTATGTAAAATGAGGGTTTTGGAAGCTCTAAATCTATGTCATTTTCCTTAGGTTAAATGAGGATTTTGAAAGCTCTAAATGTTTATAATATTGAGTATGAGTAATTGAATGTTTTCAATTATGATTTTTATGATTAATATTTTTTAGGTTAAATAAGTATTTTGAAAGCTCTAAATTTTAATAATAGAGAGTATGAGTAACAGAATGTTTTTTAATTATTATTTTTATGAATCATTCATTAGGAGTTTATTTGGTTTGTCATGCTTATACCTAAGTTTTCTTATTCATGATATAACAAATTATAAAAGAATTTATTATTTCGGAAAGTTCTAAAAAGATAAGAAGTTTAAGTTGTTTTATAATTGGGAATATATTTTTTTATATGTTTTCAAGATAGTTATTTACGAGAGGAAAATCAATTCTTTTATGTGAGGTTTAGTTTCTACGTCATTGGTTCAAATCTTTTGACAAGGGGATGAGGCTAAAATATAGTTTTGGGATTGATGATGAGAGGTATAGTAAGACAAGCCCAAGCCTAGCTTCACAATAGATGAGAAGGAAAATATCATGAAATCCATATGCCGTTAGAAATATATCTTACTTAGAAAAACATGTTATAGTGTTATGTAAAATATCATGAAGTTGGTTCAATCCTCTAAATTTACCCATGGGGATATTAAGGGGGTGTGGGGATATTAAGGGGGTGTGATGTTCCTAATAATTATAGTGCTCGAGAGTAGAATTTACCATGTATCAAACAAATATGATGTTGGCCAACTTAACAATTCTACTAATAAATAGATAAAAATGAATAAGAAAATATATATGTTTAATAAAACCACATGTAATTAGAGATGTCAATATTATTTTTTAGTTAAATTTATATTTAACATGTTACCCTCATGTTTTAATTGAATTTATACTTAACATCCGTTTTAAGTAGTTTCGTTAATTTAGTTCAAATTTATATACAAGATCAAGCCTAAGCTGACCCATGGAATATAATGGTTCATATTGATTTGAGGAATACACTTGTAATAGGCAACGCAAAGCTACCCTATTTATTCAAAAGTCCCCGTTATCTTATTTTCGGTTAAGAGAAACCCTTGACAATGCAAAATAGAGAACTACAACCCTATAAAAGGGTTGAAAGTCCATCTCCTCACAAAACGTGTGTTGGAAAATGGATAAATGGTTGAAATGATTCAACTTCTATGATTTTATTTTTTAAACCATCTTATTTTATAGGATTCCGAATAACCATGAAGCAGTTTTCATATTTAACTTTTAAACAATCTATTCGATAGGATTCAGCATAACCATGACTCATTTTTAACATGTGGGTTCTACATCATTGTCATCAATAAGTGGGTAAGTCAATAAGTGGGTTAAACCATATGTAATTGGAGATGTTAATAGTATGTTTTAGTTAAATTTATACTTAACATGTTACCATAATGTTTTAGTTGAATTTATACTTAATATTGGTTTTAAGTAGTTTCGTTCTTTTAGTTTAAATTTATATACAAGATCATGCCTAAGTTGACACATGGAATATATTTTTGGAATTTTAGCCTGTGTGATCCATCGTAAAATTGTATAGAGGTAATAATCACATTCAAATGAACTTTGTCGTAGCCTTCCTAACCAACCAGTGTGGTTCATCATGAGGACTAGGTGAGAGATCAGATTTGGACATTGAGTTTAAATAGATGCAGAAAAAGTTAAACTAACTGCGGCTAGTTTGACCTTTTTTTTTTTAATGAGTAAATTATTTAATTATTTAATAAAATATATAGATATTTTTATTTAATTTAATCTAATTAATTATTATTATTATTATTATTATTATTATTTATATTATTATTATTATTCTATTATATTATATTTATTTAATTATTAATATATAAAAATAAAAGTAAAATTCAAAAAAAAACCACGAGACCACTTAGAATATAGAGCACTTATCCAGCACCTGCTTATATTCCGGTCGTCATCTCTATTGAGATTTACGGGTTTTTTTCAGTTTCTAAGGCCTCTTTTAACTTATAATGATGGAAATGGTCAATGCTAGCTATGACCCTCGCCTCTTCGATGCAGGTATGATGGTTAGTCTTTTCCGCATACTCAACTAGGGTGGAGGTGCAGGATCTCCAAGTTTAATGTCAGCAGCATGTTCACAGATCCTTTGGTTTATAGACCAACCAATTTCACCAATGTAAGCACCAATGATCTTGTGGGACACCTTACATTGGTGAAAGTGGTCGGTTTATAAACCAAAGGATTTGTGAACATGTTGTTGACATTAAACATGGAAGATGCCACACCTCCACCCTAGTTGAGCATGCGGAAAAGACTAACCATCATATCCGCATCGAAGAGGCGAGGGTCATAGCTAGGATTGACCATTTCTATCATCGTAAGTGAAGAGAGGCCTTAGAAATTGAAAAAAGATCCATAAATCTCAATAGAAATGGTGAATGGAATATAATCACGTGTTGGATCCCTCCTCTATATTCTTAGTGCTCTCGTTTTTTATATATATATATTAATAATTAAATAAATAGAATATAATAATAATAATAATAATAATAATAATAATAATAATTAATTAGATTAAATTAAATAAAAACATCTATATATTTTATTAAATAATTAAATAATTTACTAATTAAATAAAACTAGTCCTTAAAAAAAAAAAATTAGCCTATAGGGCAGTTTAGTGTTTTTTGCATATATTTAAACTCAACGTCCAGATGTGATCTCTCACTTAATGTAGTCCTGATGATAAACCACACTAGTTAGACATGTGAACAAAGTTCATTTGACTATGATTATTGCCTAAAAAAAATTTATACAATTTTACATGAAATATAATGGTTCATATTGATTTGATAAATACAATTGTAATAAGGACGCCGTCCTTATTGAAAACTCGCCGTTATCTTATTTTTTTTGTTAAGTGAAATCCTTCACAATGCAAAATAGAGAACTACAATCCTATAAAAGGGTTGAAAGTCCATCTCCTCAAGAAACGCCTGTTGGAAAATGGATAAATCGTTGAAATGATTTAACGTCTATGATTTTATTTTTTAAACCGTCTTATTTCATAGGATTCCGAATAACCATGAATCATTTTTCATCTTTCACTTTTAAACCATCTATTTGATAGGATTCCGAATAACCATGAATCGTTTTTAACATACGGGTTCTACATCATCGTCGTCAATAAGTGGGTTTCATGGTAGCTGGCTCTCTAACATCATCGTGAATGCTTATTTTGAATATCACTTCCCATTTATTATTATTAACAATGCCTTCATGTATTTAGAATTTGGTTTTACATTTTAATATAAAAATATAATTTTGTTTTTAATTATTAACAATGCTTTCATGTATTTAGAACTTGGTATTACATTTTAATATAGAAATATAATTTTATTTTTAATTTTTATATTTGTTATGGTTGTAATTAGTTTATATTAAAAATGATTTTTAGGTAATGACCATTGTAATTAATGAATATTACACATCAATATGAACATTTATAATCTAGGAACATTTAATATCACTTAGCTTTTAGTTTGTGAAGATGGGTGAAGGGTTAACCCGAAACAATAGGCATAGTAGTGATTGTAACACATAGTTCTCTCTAGAATTCCTCATCAACAATGTTTATAATGATGCTAGATAAGCCAAATTGGACTTTTTTATAGTTATTTAATTTGTGGAGGAATCAAATATGAGAGACTATCACCTCTTATCTTTTAGTGTTTATTTTTTTTAAAGATATGTACATAGTCATTTGGAAGATTGGAAACATTTTATTGAATACAGTATTTTAGAATATTTAGAGTTAATGGGAATAGGTGTTAAGTCTTAGAATTTTTTTTATATTAAGGATAATTTTTTGTGTAAATCCTTATATGATTAATTTATATATTTCTATTGTTATATTAGTGTTGTTAAATAAACCTTTTAGTTATAATGGTGCCTTTTATGACACACACATATAACTTAGTTATAAAATCATCTCATATTGTATATTTTTTGTATTTCTAAACAAAGTTTCCTACTCAAAGATGGTCATCTTTCATTCTAGTATCTATTTCTCAAGCCATGAATATTTTTCCTCTCTTTTTTTATGCTATTTTGGAAATTTGTTATATAACATTTTGTTTTAGATCCTACAATCGTAAGCTTTCTCCCTACAATGAGGACATTTTGGACTTTTTTCTACAAATTCATTTTAGTGAAATTCTAGACTGCTAAAGTTTTAACATATTAAGGAGATATGGTAAAGGTTTCAATTTTAGGATATTTATACTATTTGAGATATAATCTATGGAAGTTATGGTTTTTAATAGGCCTAAAAGTAGTCTCAAATAAGGTATCTATAAATTTTATACATAATCCCTTTTGGTGGGAGTTTTAGATTGTGAAAATTGAAGTATTATAATGTTATATATCAAAGTAATGTGCTATAAATTTTGGGTTATTATACATTATAATTTTCAAATGAAAATTTTGGAAATGTCTAGTCCAAATACTTATCACCGCCAAGTGTTCTTGGTATATTTGTCATATATTAGGCTCACAAAGTCCAAATTGAGTATCATTATTTCCTTTGGAAATAATTCATAACATGGTATATTAGGTCAAAAAATTAGAAGTGTATATGAAATATTGAACACATGACATTCCATACAAGTTCACTAGCTAGAAAAGGCCAAGAATCAACAATTGTTGGGAACTTAATGTAACTTTTATTTGGCACATAAATTTTTTGCTACATCTATGGAATTGTAGAGAAGACATAATATATTATTGTGGAAGAGATTTTTATACTCATAAACAATTAAAATTTAGATATACATACGAAGAATTTTTATTATCAGAAGAATCACTAAATTAATGTTTTAAAGATACACATATTACAAACGACATAAATTGTTATTTCAAGCTCCATTTTTGGTGATTACAAAATTGTGGTAAAGAAGAAAAAAGAGGAGTATTATTATTTTCTCACATTTCAAAGTGTTCTGCATAATTAGTACTCCTAAAATTCACACATGATTTTTAAATAATGTGGAGACTTTAAAAATAATCTATTGCAATTGAAGAACCAAGTTGGTGAAATGAGTAGTAGTACATTGAAATTTGTGGATTACTCATGTTCCCTAGAAAAATTTAAAAGAAAAAATGGAAAATTTAATGAATCAAAAGATATATTGATTACAAAATTCCGTGGATATCAAAATCATAATCATTTGGACTTTTAAGATCAGCATCATCGTGGGTTCAACTTGGCACCAACAAATTGTGTAATTCCTAAGATTGATATGAGTTTTGATAGTAAATATATTATATCATCGACATTCTAAATGAAGCAACTCTTTGATCCGCACCAAGTTTGAACCTTACAAAAATTAACTCCTTCATCCTTGTATCTATAAAATGACCACTTTTTCGAGTTTCAATGTAATTTTCAAAGGAAAAAGGATTATTTTGACTATTGGTCTAGTTTTATAGATGAACTAATAGAACATTATGGGGATAATAAGATAAAAAATATTTTCTTCAATTGCTAATTTTTTGAAAAATATGTATAATTATTGAGCACATTTAGCAATTCCAAAAATTAAGTATGAAGGTAAATAATATCCCAAAAGATAATTTTTTATATCCCCTGATTGTAGTTTTCTATATCATCCAATATTAGGTTTCTCATTTTGAACCTAAGTCTCTAGAGCTCGCTTTCAATGTGAAAATAAATGATGAAATAAAAAATATGGCTACTAGAAGAAAAGCTACTCACAAATAAACAAAGAACCATCATCCCTATCTTACCCTTACTTAATATATAAGGATACACTTTATCAAATCCATGAAAAAAAGGAAAGAGATTATGTTTCAGGTGTGGTTTCAAGTATAGTAAGAGGAACATATAAAGTGAGAAGAAACTATTATATGTAAATTGTGAAGAGAAAGATGATCAAGAATTAAAATCATCTCAATATCTAGAATTGAAAGATATTATTCGAACAAATCTGGACATGTGTTGGTTGTATCTAGTACATAAAAAATTATTTAGGTAGAAGGATATTTATATTTTATGAATTTTAAAATTAGAATTATGGTGTGAATATTATTCTTGAGTTTTCACTCTAGATTTTAGTTAAACAACATATAAATTTGATACATGAAGAAATCTAACTAATAAAGAATTCTCCAAGTTTTTTCTTCCTTATATTAAAAAAAACATGATGACATTGCTAAAATTTTGAGAAGGAAGAGTATTGGAGCAACCTTCAAACCCATTAACACCGCTATAAGTTCCCTCAAGTTTATGAAGGACCTTATAGTTCCCATAAACTAGAAATTTGTCTACATGACCATTGTACTACTATATAAAAAAAATACAATGAAGAAATAAGTTGTGTATATATATATATATAAGTTTACTCAATTATATATTATTAATGCTATTATTTTAAATACTTATCAATAATACAAGTATATGTTTACTTAGGTATACTTTTAAATTATGATTTATTTCATATTTTTATTTTAATTTATTAATTTAATATTTTAATAATATGGTTCTTTACCTTATGCTAGCTTAAAAAATCTCATATTGATATATATTCATTGATCATGATTTCTACATATCTCTTTAGATCCCAAGGATGAACACATTTTTACGATCTAAAAGATCAATCTAAAAGGTGATGTGAGAAATCTACATGAATATTCACATCATAGAAGAATATATGAAAAAGGAAAATGTAACAATGTTGATTGGTTATAGTAGAACTCATAACTTCTTTAATTACAAATTATAAGAACTTCTCAATTTCTTTTTATTCCCATCACTCAAGTACCCAGGGTTGCAAATGGTTGCATTAGAAATTGTTTAGAGAAGTTTCACGATATTAATCTCAATATATGGAATTATTTATTGGATAGTCATATGACTATAATCCAAATGGGTGGTGTTACTCTTGTATTAAGATTCCAATGTTTTGAATCATTGGGAAAATGTGCACTTAATTTTTTGAATCATTGGGAAAATGTTCACTTAATTTTTTGAATCATTGGAAACCCTATAAAGTTATAAGCTCTAATACCATGACACAATTACTCAAAAAGGGACACGATGGTGTAATTTCCAATTTTGTTTCGTAGATGTTCAAACATGTTTAAACTTTGATCCAATGGTTAAGAAAAAGGTTATCAACAATCATTCCAAGGTATTTGAATAAATTTCTAAGGTTCTCCACCTATTTGACATCATTACCATATTATTAATTTGCAATAGCGAAGTATGCCTTATAATATTAGGAATTTTAGGTATCCATATACACAAAATAGTGATATTGGGGATATCATTCAAGAAATGTTAGAAGCTGGCATAATTCAACCTAGCTAAAGTTATTTCATTCAAGATAGTCCTTTAATTGCTTTAATATTTAAAGAAGTAAGAAATTTTCCAGCGAAATTTCCATATGTAAAGGATGAAATAAATTATGATGCATAAGACCATATTTTAAAGAAACGAATAAAGCATCATCAACAAAAAAGGATCCTCGAATAGGAAAAGCATGAGAAAGAAAAATATTATAAGAAAAGGAAGAGTTTGTACTCATAATGGGTTAGTGACTCATATGAAGAGATGAGTTAAAATAATGTTAGAGAAGAAACCCCCTTTTTGGAAATTCAAAAATATATTAGCATCTCCTAAATAAAAATAAAGGGAAAGAAATGATGGATTCTGTAACATCTCCAATTCCCCCCCACACAGAGACATATATATAGATATAAATAATAGCATACCACTTGTTTACACATTGTTTATTGAATATTATCCGTCACGAATATTTTTGGTCAACCTTATTTGTCACAATATTTAATTTAATATGCATTTAAATATTTTATTTTTAAACATATATTTCTTTAGAGATAAAATATCCATTTTATAATTTCTTTGAAATCTTATACCTTAGTATCCACTCATCTATTTTACTTGAAAGTAAAATACAGTAATAATTTAACTATGTCTTCAATCCACTTTAGGTGGATAAATTGGTACCTCTTTTCAAGTCTAACTCTCCCCTATCTATATAGACCATACATTGGACTTAAATAACAATTTGGACTATATTTGTTTTCGGTGACATTATATCAACATAATAAAATTTTTTATTTAATTCTACTATGAATCATCCACACATAAATCTTTTCACACCATACTAATTTTGTTGGCTACATTAAGAATTTCAACATATGCATGGCGGGAATAATCAAATTACACCTTACATTAATTATTCTCCTTTACTCCACCATGCTTTGCAAAGGTTTTGGATTCCATATTTACGCAAGAGGCATTATCTTTGTTGGAGTGGGATGAGAAAACACTGTTCATCCCACTCAATCAAATCATTTCTTCATCGCCCTTCTGTCTAGTTAAAATTTGACAAGTGTAACGTCTAAAAATTTGACAAGTGTAAACGTCGGCTTCGGTCCACTTCCTTCCGGTGCTTCTGCATTGGGTTCTCGATTCCCACCAAATCTTTTCGAATTGTACAGGCTTCTGCATCGCTTCTCCACTCCCTACCAGATCTTCGCCAAGTGTAGCGGCCTTCGTATCCATTCCTTATCAATGGTTCGGATTTGCCGTGTTGAATCGACGGTTGGAAATGAAGGACGTTAGGGTAGCTAATTTCAGGCAGCGAGGGTTTGTCATTCTGGTCATTTTGACAGTCGAGAAGAATGAAAGCGGCCTCTACAGCCCTTGTTTTTATCCTTTGCCTACTGTGGATGCTTATTCCTGTGACGAATTCAGAATGTATGAATTAAGGTTATGTGTTGTATGAGAAAAATGCAAAAAATATAGGACTACAACATGAGAATGTGTTGTATGAACAATAGAAAAATGCATAAAATATAGGACTGCAACATGAGAATGTATTTATTTTGAATTAATTTCATATCAAACATGCCTGCGAGTTTTCTCACGACATTTTCGAATGCTGGCTTCATCCTGATACATCTGCTCATCAGCTGATTGATTTACTGGAAAGTCAAGGTACGGTAGTAATTTAATCAGATTAAGTAGCCTGTGTTTTGTTTGCAGAGGTTGAATGGAAGATGGCTATATGGGTACGGTCTGATTCGTTTACTGTGCAGCATGCTGTCTCTAGCAGTTCACTCGGTGCCATCAATAAACCCTTCGTGTGATTGGAACTCTGTGTCTCAGAAACCCCTAATTCATTAATGGAGCCGGTCATGGCTCCTACCCATCAGACTGCAGATGACAAGACATTTTTTCTCCTGGTCGAGTACGACAAACCTGAGCTTCAAAATTTGATCTATTTTTCTCTGCTAAATTGTGGGAGTTTTCCTTAATTTTTTCCCCGGTGCTTCTGCATTTTGCAAATTTTCTCATGAATTCTTACACGAAATGGAAAAATTACAGGATTTTTGGAAGTGGAGAAATTAAAGGAATTTTCTGTAAGCAGTGGAGGAACAAGGGAACTTATACAAGGAGTTGAGAAATTAGAAGAATTTTCTAGAAAACCTAGAAAAATTCATGTTTTTCTTGTAGGTTCTCCTAAATCAGCTTTTAAGAAAGAATCTCTCCATTACAGTTGATTATTTCGAGATAATATTCATGAATTTAGGGAACAAGTGCTGTTGAATACAACTGATTATTTTGAGATAATTTTTCATGAATTAAGTAAAGAATGTTTGTTGAGTCAACTGATTGTTTTATGCTAAAATTTCATGAATTTAAGAAAAAATCTCTGTTCAGTACATCTCATTTCTTTGCGATAATTTTTTATGTATTTAAGGGAGAACCTCTATTGAGTACAGCTGATTCTTTTTGTGATAATTTTCATGACCTTCAGTAAGAATATATGTTGAATAAAGCTGATTATTTTGGGATAATTTTTCATTATGTTAAGGAAGAATCTCTGTTGAGCACAGCTGATTATTTTGAGATAAATTTTCATTAGTTTAAGGAAGTATCTCTGTTGAGTACAACTAATTTATTTTCAATAATTTTCATGACATTAAGGAAGAATCTATATTGAGTAATGTTGATTATATTGAGATAATTCTTCATTATTTTAAGGAAGAATCTCTTTTGAGCACCACTGATTATGTGAGATAAATTTTCGCAAGCTTCAGTAAAAGACTCACTTGAGTACAACTGATTTTTTTAAGATACATTTCTCTGAACTTTAATGAAATACCTCTGTTGTCCAATTGATTACTTTGAGATAACTTTTAGCGATTTTAATGAATAATCTCTGTTGTATACAACTAATTATTTTAAAAAATTTCCATGAGTATTGAAATTTTTTATGTTTTGTAGTGATATGTCAAATTCAATGAAAAAGCTCTGTTGAGTGTTGCTGGTTATTTTTAGATAATTACTAAACATTTCACTTTATTGGTTGTTGTCAGAAATGTGAGTAAAAGTCTAAAGATTGTTAGTGAATTCTATCTTCAATATAATAAATTTCTATAAAATTTATAATTATAATTATTGACTCTCATAGATGGTTATGTTAACCTAAATATTTTTTCACAACTGCATATGTTTCATTATTGTTGTTAATGTTCAGCCAAATCAAGAAAAGCTTCGATTGAAGTCATTGTTAGTGAATGATCTCACTGTTGGTTATTTTAAGCCAATTTTTGACTTGTTTTATTATTATTTTCTTTTTTAAATATTCAGTTTTTCTTGTAATGAATTTCCATAGAGCTGCTTATATTATCTAAATTTCTCCGAAGTCAGTCTTAAGGAATTCTCTCACAAGTGGTTATGGTAAATTACAATTGTTTTTTCTTTTTTCTAAAGCTTACTCATCAATATATTTTTTTAAGCTTATTTTCTTACTATATCTGTCAACTCTACTGCATCTCAAAGAGCGCTTCTTAACTAAGCATTCTATTAGTAAAAAGAGATCATCAGTTCTTCGGAGAAAGGTATGTGAAACTATTGTAACGGATTTAATCTTAACCTTCTTTCCATTTCAGTCTCTTTGTTAGTGGGCAGATCTATTCACCTGAGAATGTGTACTCAATTTAACTAAATTATTATATTAGTGTTGTTGTAAACTTTTGGGATTTAAGAAAGATTCCTTTTTCCATTTTATTGAAGAAGGCTTACCTATATTGCAATTTATTTATAACTACTCATTTTCAAGAATTTCGATTCCATTGAATTTAACTTATTTAGGAATTTTCTTTCTAAGGATCCCCTTAAATGTGTTATTGCAGGCATTAGATGAATCTCCAGCCAACTGACAAGGATTTGCTTCAATTATGATTTTGAATGGAATACCGGGAATATTATATTGTTCATATGTGAAATTGGGCTTTGTTTCAGGAGATATGAGGCCTTGATGAAACATGAATGGGCACTAGTCTATTTTTGGACGTTAGTTATCTTCTATGGTAGAGGTTAGCTACTTTCAGTCATTGTTTCCTTTGCAGTCTGCTCATATCAGGTCTATTTCCAACATTTTGAGAAGTGGAATTTTGATAATATGCAAACTGTATGTTATGTATTTCAAGATATCTGACAAAGAAGTCAACCATAATTTTCTATCTTCCCTATTATCCATAAACCTTGATTCACCATTCCTCCCTTTCTCACTAAGACATATGACATGGTGGAGGATCCTTCGACGACCTAGTGTTCTCCTGGAGCAGCGCAGGCAACAA